>QNGE01002030.1:0-49363 GCA_008508345.1 Paragonimus westermani | reverse complement strand
AAACATTTGACCTTGACCGTGTGACACAACACCCAGTCAACGTCCGGTCTGGGCCGAACCAATTATCGTGTGAAGTCTGGTAGTAGCCACTGTCATTCGTTAACCGTCAGCCTCTGTTTATGCGGTTTGTCTTATGACGCCTTGATGAAAACCTATGTAATTGTATTGACTTGAGAAAGAATTATCGAAAACATTTGTTCTTCAGATTTATCGTGCTTTCGACTTTGTCTAAAGGCCTCCCAAACCATATTCGCAAACGTAAGTCTGGTAAATCCATGATCATGGCGAGACCTTCAAGCCTGGTCTTGGGACAATCTTTCACCAATATTCATGACGTTGTTTACTCACTCACGCTTGCGAATAACATTAAGCCGAAGAACTTCAGTGATCACTTAAAATACTTTCATTTTGTATCCTCGCACTTCTCATCCACTGGCAAGTCAGTTGAGAATAAAGTAATTCGAATTTGAAACAACTAATTCCCTTGAGCAGTTTAAACAAAACAGTTAGAACAGGAAAACTGGTAGATGCAAGCATTTCGTATTGACTCTTCAGTACCAGTTTTACAATAACGTGGATGGATATTTTTTTTTACAACAAACGACTAGAAGGGTGGATAATCAATGAGCGAGTTAGGATAAGACATTAAGTCCAGGGAAGGGTCAAGTTCACGAACAGTTGTTTCTGAACACAGAGAGCTGGTTTGAGCCGACTAATTGCAACTGCTTCGGCAAAATGTAAAAATCTCGGGTTAGAATGACGCAACAGGATTTTGAATGCACAAGATGGATCGATAGCGTGACCGGTGGTCAGGACGCGTCCAGCGACTGAGGAAACTGGCTGTGTATGCGTTTCAGCAGCATTGCCATTCTCCGGTGACACGGACTTATGTATCTGTTTTGGTAAATGTTTCTTCATTCTGGAGCTCAAGCATCTCTCGGTTCTGCCTATGTAACTTTCTCCGCAGTTACATACAAATTGGTAAACACAGTGTGAAATGGCACCGTTAGGCTGATCTCCTTTGACTAAAGGCACTGGTGGCTTCTGAATCTGAGCGATTACACGGAGCTCAGCTGCATTGAACGTTCGTTTAATTGGATTTCTCAATCGCTGTGTTGTTTGATTTTTGTTATACTCAGCTCTGAAAGGCAGCTGTTTTTCTCTACACTGACCACCTCTTTGGGTGGTACTTTTGTCTACGGTGCCTTTCTATGAACCTTCTGGGTCAAACATTTGATTGTAGGACATACGTAATCAGATTCATTTCCTCCGCAAACCTGTCGTGCGTATAGATTCGCCTTGCTTGTGTGAACAAAGTATTTACTAGTGTTCTGTTGTACTGGATCGGCGTGAAGCTGCTAAAGTTCAGTTTACCAAAGATCGAAGTCGACTGTAACAAAACATCGCTCAGTTTGAAAGGTTGTCTTCCCAAAACGCAACATCATTCATTTACGTTCACTGGTGGAGACGTTCCTCCAATGCTCACTGGCACACTTGAACTACACAGCGTCATCCAACTCCATGAATGTGTCAACTTGTGTGTGATTATGTTGCAGCAAAACTGGCTGCACGAAGATATCGAAGAAGCAGTAGTCCAAATTGAACGTCTCAACTGTTATCGTGTGAATTGCCCTGTTTCACAGAAGGTATGGTGTGGACGTTATTACTTCGATCAATGACTCACGGTAAGCGCCCTTGAGAGTTGAGTTTATGGCTTTCAGTTTTTTTAGATAGGTGCTTTTTATGTAAATATTTGCAAAAAACCACTTCTAAAGTGAAAAGTTTTGGTTTTCCCCTTTAATCCGAACTTACAGCGAATCGACCGATACGGTAACATGAGAACACCTAAGCATTTCTGACATTGTTCTGACTCATCTTCTTATGAAGAGAAACTACAAAGCTGTAATGGACAATAAACTAATAACAATCACTATAGAAGAAACTATCGTCGATGTGACAAGTTTAAAGCGACAATCGACTAGAGAAATTGTGCTGATCATTTTCATTCGCTCTGACTAAAATATCAGATCAATTTCGAGGCTCATCAGTCTACTGTCGGTATGTTATCAACGTGTTTGTAAAAAGTGATCGAACACAAACTAATAACTTGATGTTCACATAGAAATCAATTCTGATTAACAGTAACATGCAACGAAGTATCAAGAAGGAAGATAAAATCACATTCCAATAGCTTTGCTATTGTAATCGGCTAACTCATGTGTCATATTTTAATGTGAAACTCATTCGATCCTTGTGTTACTTCTGCATCTGTAATGTATTATATAATTCGCTCAAATGAATGGACGAAATGCCTCTTCCGGGCAATGCGTCATGCTACTTTCTTGATAAATTGGATAGAGGTGATTCGTTCGTATGATTCCTATGCACTTCACTGTGCTATTCTCGTTTACTCACACTTTCAAAGGATTTTTTCCAACTTCACAAATCAACCTGTTAATTCAAAATGTTGGTTTAACTTTTATGGTGTACACAACTGCTGTACGTTCTTTTGTGTTTTCAATATAGTTTGTTAACCGTGTTACTAATTAGTAGTTTGGTAGGTTGGTTGGTTTAGAAGAGAAGCAATTCTGAAAATCTGAATTGAAACCAGCGACAGGAACAGCATGCCCAAAAGTGGCAAGCGTTTTATCAGCTGCACTACGATGCCGTTGCAGGGGCTCGAAATTGCTGTTGGTTACTGTAACTGTAAGTTTAACTTGTCTTTCGAAGAAACGACATAGCTAGTGTGTAGCTGCTTAGAACAGATCACATCAGTACACTGCACGCAGTCAACGGTTTTACCCAAACTATTCAGGTTCTAGTTTCACTCGCGGTGTATATCGAAATTGGTACAAAAAAACGAATTTTTCTCCCATACACTTAATAATCTCGCTGATATGTTTAGCTGATGTACGAATGACAGATTTTATTCAGAATAATCTTACAGTGGTGTTTAGCACAAAACTGAGCTTTCGTCTAACTACTAACAGATCTCTAAGTGAAAACCTTTTGGATGTACACAGTTTACTTATTATGCATTTCCGCATTTCCAACGTCCAACAAGGTGTTTCACAATCTCCATGTGAACCAGCACCTAAGTTTACAGGTGGTCAAATTTGGTCTTAATTCAGTTGTCCTCTTTTGGCGGTTGCTTCATATAGGTCGACACACGGCTGAATGTTATTGCGTTTCCCATGGTTTGTAAGTCACACTTCATCTCTAAATAAACAACTTACGCATTTGCTTCTATCCGTTTTGATAAATCACTACCAAAAATTTTCTGAACACAACAAATTCGAGCAATTTAACGATTTAGATACCTGAGCTTCCAACTGTAATAGCTTCTTATGGCAGTTTCATTTGCACACAACACGTGAGTTCCAACATAGTAGGGAAGATTTGCGATTATTGTTCTATAATTCACCTTATTACTATCCTTTAATTTTCGGTTGTACCTGTGGTTGCGCTTTGTTGCTGCTATCTTATCCACTAATCACACTTGCTGTTTGCTTCCGGATCAAGAAAGTCCAATGACCAGCCCAAATGATAAGAACACATGCAAAGAATATGCCAAAGCCCGAAACTCTTTAGTGTTTATTAATTTGTTATGTTATTACATCGTAATTAGTGTGCAAAGCGTTCAACGGGTAACAAGAGCCACAAAACCAGTTGTTCACTACTCCGTGAATTTGGACCATGCACCATCCTAATTGTGCCACCCTACTGCATAAAAGTGTAACAGACTAACTGATATTTTTTACACACTTTTGCAGGCACACTGGCTATATTCATTTGATCAGCGAATGTCGCTGAGTATGAGGTATGTGGAGGAAATAGCCCGAAAACCAATAAGTCATTTTAAACTTGGACATCTATAGCTCACATAGCAAGCAAGACGATCGAAGTTTAAGGAGTGCACAAGTAGTTGGCGACCGATGTGTACAGTTAGCAAAATTTGATCATCCAGCACATGAAATTCAGGCGAATTTACGACGTGAATATGTTTTACTATATCCGTACTCCAATAAACGTCGTGAATCATTCCTGCAGGTTATACTGCAAAAATGTGACCACCGGATTGTTGACGTCTGTCTTCAGAGTTGACCTCCCTTTTATTAAAATGTTTGGTTACTCCACGCTGAAGCCGTCTATAAGTGTACCACAGTCCTAGTCTCGCAAGGGTTTTCCGATTAGGTTCATCAATATGGTCTAGGTAGGGGACTTCATTTATTAAGTCCACGGTGTTTTACACGTTTTTTTAATAAGAATGTCCTATTGACTTACACCTGAAACTATCCAAGAAGATACCTTGCGTTTTGACTAACATCTTTGGAAACAATGGTTAAAAGCAAACTCCTCGACACGGACGAATGACACCAACTTCAGTGATTATTCAATGAATATAGTCCTTTTCAACTGGGAACAACAAAATTAACTTGCGAAACTTGTTTTGTTAATGCAAGCTTGCTACCAGAACTTGTCAAACATTTTTTTAACGAATAATCACGGAACCTCAAACGATAATGACCACCTGTTTACGTCACCTTATAGTATAAAATATGGTACACAGTTTGGATAAACAAAGAACAGGATTTTGTTACTTTTGATATACCCGGTGCATTTCAAAATATGTAATTTAACTTAGTTTAAGCTACGATTTAGATTGTGCAGTGAGTTTTGGCATTGACCTTTGCAGACCTCTGACAAAGTGACAACAGTTGGTTCCCTTCATAAATTTGAACATAGCAGTAAGAAGACGGACACTGGTAGATGCTAGCATTTCGTATTGCCTCTTCAGTACCAAATAACAATAACCAGGAACATATATATGACACTAATTTGGGGGGGGGGGTGAAGAATAAAATAGCAAATGGGGTGGAGAAACAAGAGGACAGAACGATTAAGTCCATGGGAGTCTGAGGCTTACATATAATTGTTTTTGTACACACAACACTGGCTTGAGACGACTAATCGCGACCGCTTCGGCAAAACGCAGGAAACGCGGATTAGCGTGGCGCATTATAATTCTGAATGTTAATTCTGGATTAATCCGGTGGCCAGTGGCCAACATGTGCCTGGCGATAGAGGAGGCCGGAAGCTTGCGTGATCCAGGGACGAAGGGAGTAGACAGCGCAGTCACATCCTGAACCCATTTCGGCAGATATTACTTCATCCTAGAGTTCAAGCACCTATCGGTTCTGCCGATGTAACTTTCGCCGCATTTACACACAAATTGATAAATAGAGTGTGAGTTGGCTGTGAAACAGGCTGAGAAACCGAATCATCACAAAATAAAACTGGCAAATGTGTCCAATGTGCGACGGATTACGATTCCTCACAGTGAACAAAATGTTTCCATCGAAATATTAAGTTAAGTCTATCAGATGGCTCTGCAGAATGAATACAGGATACGGACAATATACAGACACTAGATTTGTCTAAAGTTGGCATGAACTAAAACTGATCAAATGAAAATTTTGCATAGTTGAGAAACAAGATGGGTGAATGTCGGAATGAACTTTTGCAGAAAATTGCCGGTAAAAGGATTGATTATCCGCGTTCACCTTGGGTTTGCGTCCTTTACAACCAAGCTAGAATTTATGATGTCTGTAGTCGACGACATTCCTGGTTTGATCCTGCAGTAAAATTACGTAGAGTTTTCAAGGCGTTGCGGAAACTTTAAACTAACTGACAATCTTACCTAGACTAGCTTGAAATAAAAGACAAGAACAGTCAGAGGCATGACGTGAACACATCATATGCCGCATTACATTAACGACGGTTGCTAATAATCTGGCGTTATCAGTAGAGGATTTTAGAGACTGATTCGGATATTCAGTCAGTAATGAGTACAATATGTAACGGACATTTCTTCACACTGACTTTCAATTATGCCAATGATAATCCAACAAGTCCGTGTATGTAGATTGTTGCTTGCATAACAGTTACTTTTAATGAACCATTGCATGAAACGTTGTATAGGTTGCTGAAAGTTTGGAAAATCTGTAATTTCACGTTAGTGAGCCACTCTTATGTTTGTGTAGTTATGGAGAATCATTGTATTCGATTTATTGGATTCAAGAGGAACATTCCACTTTTGTCTTCAACTGTCAATACTGCACAATGAATTTTGACTTTTCAATACCAAGAAAAAGTTTGCGACAAAATTTCAACGGTATTTAAAAAAGTGGCCATATATTTATTTCTTGCAATGTAGATGACGCAATACATTATTCTATTTTATACCTGCGATTTTGCGTGTGGTTACAGCTTTGTAACGACACTCTAGAGATGTTGGTTTCTGAATGGACAGTCACATTTTTTCAGTACACACTATGTTGTAAAAGTGTTATTACTTGGTAAGACAGTATTTAGGCTGTATTTCTTACGGGTTGGGCGTTCATCTACTGGATTACTGAAAATGTGGTTTCCGAATGGCTTGCTTCATCACTCTATCTTGACGAGTAGCCAATAGGCGAACAGTAATTAACTGCGTTCTGGTTGGCCCACTAATACCCTCACCAGTTCTGGTCAGTGTCTTGCCGATAAGTTCAGCTGCACACGAATTCAACCGGCGTTGTACCGAGTGTGTAAATGCTACTTAACTTAAACTACAATGAGTCTGAAACCACCGGAATTGTCTCTAGTCAGTCGTGTCATAATTGCCATTTTGGTTAGCCTACTGGTTATTCTGGCTACTTTCGGAAACATTGCTGTAATCTATCTGCTGAGTAGAGGCAGGAAAGGAATTCGCAACAGATCTATATCCAGTGTACATAAACCATCACTGACAAGACATTCGGTTACGTGCACCTTCTTACTTAATTTGAGTGTGGCTGATTTGTTACATATTCTTCTCTGTGCTCCTTTCACGTTGGTTGCTGACTTTCTTCTTATCCATTGGCCATTTGGTCAAATCTTATGTCGTCTTGTGAGCTACTTACAAGGAGTTGTTGTATTTCTGTGTGCATTTACTCACATTGTTCTATCACTTGATCGTCTCGTAGCAATCCAATGTCCAATCTGGAGACGGCGTAACCTGTCTTCAAACAATGCTCGTCTAATCATCCTTGGTATATGGCTATGTGCGATGACTATCCCAATTCCTAGTCTTATCGTTTGCCAAGTGCTCACTTTGGAAAATGGTCTAACCTACTGTCAAGAAGTATGGCCACATGATGTGATAAACCAATCTATCAACCTCACTTACAAATTCAGTGGGCTCGCCGAGGCTTTGGCAAACTCCACGTCAAATAATTCATTTGGAAATATCTTCTCTCCGCTGGAAGTCTCATACAGTCTGATTCTGTTGCTATTTCAGTATGTTATACCCTTGGTTGTGATTACCAGTACATACTCAGCCATTGTCTATCGGGTCTGGGGTAGCCCTCCTCCCGGAGAAGGCAACGTGCAACGTGATGAGAAGCGTTGTGCATCAAAGAAAAAAGTGAGTTCGAACAAAACTTATATTGATTTGAATCTAACCCAGCTTTTCGTACTGGTTTTTCAACTAAACTTATAATGCAACCAGGTAAATTTGGTGTAGCCCATCCGATCCATTTCAGTCATGTTGACTGATTAACCACGTTAATGAACTTACCACGTGTAAAGATGGGTAAATCTAACGGAAACCACGAAGGGGAAGTTAATGGATCAAACCGTTTTTCTTCCCTCTATAACTGTTCATTTGAGTTCGATGACAACTGATAGTTTTTATCCTGTGTAAGTAAACTCATTGAGGCAAAAAAGACCTCAGTAAGTCTCGCAAACGTTAACGACGACTTCTGCAAATTACTGCCTACCTCATCGGTAGTCTTTACAGAATCCTCAAAAACGTTCTGCGTCTACAGTGCGTGATGCTCGACAGTATTTGGAAGTTTTCATCTGCCTGAAAATCTCTTGAATGTTTCAAAACTCACCTTGTAAAAACTACTCACCAATGCCACAGAACTCTCTGGGTTACTGTCCGCTAAAACCACAATAGTTAAGCTCCTTGCACATCATAGGTTAATAACCTTCCGACGGTTACGCGTATCAGTAACGAAAAATCAAGAGGAAGCTATGCTGAATTCATTCCACACGGTTCGGCTTTTTGGTTTGTCTCATCAATCAATGTTTTCTTTCGCTGTAATAGCTTTTTTTGCATGGATTCGATAAGGATGCTGATAATTAAGAGCGGTAAATATAGTGCTGTAAAAACAGTTGTGAGACCATTTTTATCAACGAATTTGACCATGTTGACCACTTTGACTGAGCTTTTGTCCACGCACCTTGAGTGTTTGTGTATTCAGAGGGTTCCAGGAGTCTGTGAACGAATTAACCAAAAAATACAACGAAATTAACGTGGAAAAATTTGCTCTTCCAACCAACTAGTGGTGACGTGTTGTAACCCCGCGTTAGACAAATGTACGTACATTTGCATGGGGGAAAGTTCACAAAGCTTGCTGAGAGTTGTCACAGACAGGATAACTGATGCGCGATCAGCTTTGCGGGAATTTATTGAAAAATAATAGCGCCACATAATTGATCAGCCGAAATAACGCCAAAAATGGTAATGCGGTGTATGTCAGTGATGTTCTGTGAAACTCCCTCTGTGTAACTTTTGAGGGAATCATACGTCAAACTCTAGGCGCTCCGATATTACTTAAGGTACTAGTACAAAAACTTCAAGACGCTATAGGTCAAGACAAACGAAACCTCATCTCACTCGATGGAAGAACGCTCATATATGGTCATTCCAACACTCTATTGTAGGATTTGGAAAGAATGATTGATTACTCAGTAAATGTACTTAAGGCACCTGAACACACTGAGGGTAGATTCCGGTCGGCTGATAAAGACTTGAGTAGAACACTCGAACTAGAGAGTGGTGGGGGGAATTGTGGCGAACATAAGTTGTACATCGTTCACACTCAGCAGCAGCCTTAGTCTGATTTCTCTGACAACCCTTTTCAAAGAATAGTAGTGAACTTGAGGTTTGTTGGAAACACAGTTTGAGAAGTCAGAAATGCAGCAGATAAGTGAAGAGATTTTTGTGAACATCCGAACAAATAGAGTGTGGCTTAAACGCACTGTTGGAACGAAGAACAAAAGCTCACTGAAAAACCGCAATAAATGTTGTGTTTTGATTATTTCCGTTGTCATTTGGTCACATGCGGCCTATATACTGTGGGGCTGAAATGGGATTAGCCACGGTAACTGGGTTCGAACCCGCCAATAAATAACTAGCGTCAGTACCACTGAGCTAACATCACATTTAGAATAAGTATGACAGATGGTGGGTGGCAAAAATCACTGAAATGTTTTAGAAACTTTGATGGAAGTTATGAACTAGACAACAGGAAAGGAGTTCAACCACATTTCTAATACTGACTTGTACGCATTCAACGAGAAAATTACAAGTCGTAACTGGCAGTGATGGGGATATTAACAGGAACTGTTTATATTATATTCGATAGTATGCAAAAACAAACAGGAAGACGAGACGCATAACCATAGAAAAAGTCGCATTAATATAACCAGAAATACGATATGCCAATCAATTCTTCAAGGTTGTCATTAAGTCTGGGAAATTCTACTCAACCATGTCATTATTAGTCTGTTGGTACAGACTCACACTAATACTATTAATAGAAATCGAGATTTCCTTATATCAGTCTGAATTTGTTCAACTTACTCTGTACCATTTATTTAAAACGAAAGCGATTTGGTAGCTGAACAATCTACCAACTGCAAGCCTACATCATCAGACGAAATTGGTAGCTTTGAAAACAGACATTGGGTTCATTATATGATAACCAAACTTTGTCACTTGGTCACCTCTGTCACCAGTCAGTCGGTCAGACCGGAAAACATGTTTACGACGTCACCTTGTTAAAATTAACCTTTGTGACAACACCTGCATAATTGTACCTGGGCTCATAATTCACAAATTAATGAACAACACCGTAAGTGAACCTCAACACTGAAGCCTGCCCACCATTGTCTATGTCGTACGATGCTGAATTCTCCTAAGTCTAACCTTTGGCGTTTCAGTAAATTCAGACCAACATTCGACAGCATGTCACACGTTTACGGCATTTGTGGAAGCCCTGTGAAAATTACTTTAATGCGTCATTTTGTCTCATCACGAGTTTTTGTAATACAGGGAAACCAAATCTGGATATCAGGATTTTCATTCACACAACTACAGCTTGCGTTCGATTAGTAAATGGGTGAGAAACTAATGAATCCCAAGACCAACTGATCAGCAGCTGAAAGTTATACATTACTCGCATGAAACTTGTCCGCTGTGTAATTGTAGTGAGCTCATATTTTTGAAAACATTCTGGCACTTGGTACGTCTACCTCCTTGTAATTATGATCCAACAACTGCACCGTTCGTTTGCTAACCCAAGTGAAACTTGGAGTATACGGCACAATATAAATTAACGCGAAACTAGTAGCAATAATGATTATAATGTTTCTCTTTAAATCTAGAGGACCACCAAACTTCTGCCCCAATTCTGAAGTCGGTTCAAAGTAACCTAATTTCTATGATTTTATTTGTACCAAAGAATTGGAATATTTCATTGGGTGTCCCTCATAAATGTAACTGTTTTTTGCATACCACTTGGTTCTTGAAGCCATTAGATTTTTGACGCCCACCATCTGACGGTCTTTCATAAAATAATTTTTCATCGTACGGAAGTCAAAGTACAAGTTTATAAACAGTTTAACAATGAACCACACTTCAAGGTTTTGAGTAGGTCTCGTCCTACTGAACTCAATTACATAATATACCCAACAGGTATTTTGATCGTTGATGCCTGAATACTCTAGCTCAGAGAAATAAATAACTGTTGTGTGAACAGTAGTTTTAAAAGCACGTTGTGCGTCGTTAGAATACTGGGCTGGCTGAAGCCAAACGACTCTTATGTCTCGAGAAATGTGTGCGGCGTCCAAGCACACTTCTTGTGAGTTGAAAGCCATTTGTAAAATATGAAGAGATGAATAGAAGAAGGAACGTGAAGATATTTCACGAGGAAGTGGTCGTAATTGCAAAAATACTAAATTTAATGAAGCGATATAACGTTAGAACATAGAAGAAGAAGTACACCTGAGAGCCGTGCACATACACGCAAGAAACAAAGGTACATCAGCAGGAATTCTTAGTAGTGCTGACATTATAAACCGTACAACGATTCAAGTTGACCAACATGATGACACTGTTTGTGGATTCGAAATAGCCTCACGAATGCACACCTCAACGCTTTACCTAAAGTTACCCGTTGGTGATGTTTTCGTGAAATGGTCCAGCAATATGATTCAGACTGTATGTAAATTACCACTAAGGCAGTACTTTTTACACGTCAGCTCTTCCGTTTTCACACCTGCAGCGAGTGGCCTCAGGTACGGCAGACTCAGATCAAACTTGAACATGGATTACACGGCTAATGTGATATTCTGCAGTTCAGTATGAGAAAAAAGTCTAACAAGAAAGGTTCAAAACAAAATGTTATTCTAATTTCCTTTTGAGTACTCTGTAGGCTGTCGAGCTTGACAGGCTGCATTTGTTTTCTTGTAGAGATCTTGTTTTGTGTAAGCCATATGCCCTAATGTGTATATAATTTACACAGAACAAATCGCGCGATCGCGAAAGTGTGCGGCGCGTTTTTAATCTGCCTAAAGGTAACTTGAATTAGAACATGAAAGAACCGCATAACCAAGCTAATTGCTTTGATAAACGACAGGTTTCAAGCGGTGTTTTTAAAGTCTGATGGGAAGTCATAAATCAGTATATTTTTCATAACCAGAAGATGCTGACCTCAGCGGTATCTCTAAGTGATCAGTCACTACCGAAAAAGTAGAGTTCTCACAGAAATCTCATTTTCTCACATCTTTATAAAAGATAGAAAGTAAGGACAGCAAGAAATTATATATATATTTGAGACGGTCTTATTGCAATATTTGCAACTATGAATACCTTCTCAAACCTTCACACTGCAGCCTTACCTAAAGATGTATCATTTAAATTCGTGCCGCAACATTCAGGTGGACAACTAAGGTAATTTTTGGACACGTTTTGATATAATCCTTAGATATGAGAAGTTGTGAACTGTTGACCCAAATACCGTGAACATTCAGTGTTTTCTCCATGTATTCGTGACAATAGATACCTATCCGTCTGTCCTATCGTCTAATTTATGATTCAGAATTAACCATGTGTCTATCAGCAAACGGCATTTGCGAGTGGTTTTTCAGGAGAAAACTCATAGTTCACTTCTGATTGTATTCCGAATATCGTTTTCTAAAAAAATATACTAAAAAACTCGGCTTTTTTCGTAGAAAAAAATAAAACTGCCTTAAAATGTTTAACAATCCGTGTATTCAAATTATTGTGAACTAACTGGGAACACTAAAAGTACTGTGACAATTTTAAAAAAGCAGTCTGGGTTTAATTTTTTCAGCCCCACTTTGAATGACGTTTTCGTTTATCGCCAACCATCGTTTTGCACTATGCAAAACCTGTAATTATTTTGTGGTGCATAATGAATGAATGAGTTTTAAGTTAACAGATCAGTGAGCAAGAATCGAATTGAATTTTCGTGCGCGTTAGTAAACTCAAAGTATATTGAGCTCAGTGTTAAAATCAATCTAATTCCCCAACAACATTCACTGAATTTTAACAAAAGGTTTGTGAGAGCTTAAAATCACGTATGTCCGTTTGGATGGGTGCCATCAATATTTTTATTGTACAAATGTAATCATTCCTGTTCGCCGAGAATCTTCGACCCCGAAGGATTGTAAGCATTCTCTTAAACAATTATTATTATCAAAATCTTTGACCAGATGGTGTGACTGATGAGTATCCAACAGTGGAAATAAACACTTTCCGAACGTTTCAAGTCCTGCCTCAATTTCGTTTTTAGTTTAAAAATCCTACCAAATCGTTCATGGAGGAAACGGAAAACGTACTGTTTGGTTAGCTGGCGCTGAAATTCCTGAATGGCCTTTAATCCCAAGTAAAAGTGTTCCTTTTGGAAAATCACACTTTAATTAAAGAGGGATTTTCTTATGGAACAGCCTGATTAAACGTTTCACACAGAAAACGCACTGCAATTTTATTTTGAAGTGTAATTATTAAAAATAAGAAAACATTTTAATGCTAAATGCGTCGATATTATCGTAATGCGTTTCCGCGATAGGACTGGACGTTGAATAGGTATGAGGGAAATGTCTGTAGCCTTTATCAGACCCCTATCAAAAAGTCGACCTTTGCTTCTTAATCACAGCTGAGAGACATTGTGTCGTATTTCGCTACATGTTAGAAAGAACTTATGGGTTTTTCATATCCACGAACTGCAAATTACTCGTAAGGCAAATACATTCGTCTCTCATTGGATCCAAAAAACTACAGAATTGCTGATTAGTAGTAGAGAATGTTGGTTTTTCTATACATTAACCATCACCCACAGTTGATCGCAGCTGTCACATTCCCATAGCCCCCCTTTCGAAAACAATCACTAGACTCTACTTCCGCTCTCATTAGAACTCGTCAGTATTGCATAACATTTCCGCGGTTAGGAGTAGAATTCTTATTGTGAAATTCCAAAAAACAGCCTACTGAGGAAGACGGAATCAAAAACGTACTTTTACCATGAGAGCATTAAAACACTAGGTAAGCCCTTAAGGAATAAGAGTTATCTTTCGGGAAGCCTAATCATGCTGTCGGAAATGCCTTTCACACCTGGCCACAAATTTATGAGAATTTTCCCTCGTAGCAAAACCAGGAAGTGTTTGGTTCGTCACTTTACACTCGGTTTCAAAATGAGAACGTTTCTTTTCTAGCAGAACGTTTCATTAATAGTCAACTCAGCAACTCCGTGATCGTAGATGCATCAGTCAAGTTAGCAGATACAGGAAAGTCAACCGATGTTTCAGCAATGTCAATTAAATCTTAAAGTATTCCGACTAAACAATTTAAAGACTATCGTATATTGTCTACATACCACCAGGTACGACCATCAAAACCTAATCAACAACTACACGCTATTGTAAAGAACAACACGCTGGATTGAATCGGGGAAGCGAGGTATAGAATGTTTGGTCATTATTTTCTATTCGCTTTGTCTTCCCGCGCTGACATGGATGTCTGTGCATGTTTCAGCAGTAAGCATGAGCTTCACAGCTTTTGTTGATGACGTACCGGATAACATGGAACAGTCAGTCCAAAACGGGTAACAGCCGATAACCATACTAAACGTTCTTTGCAGAAGGTTGAACAAAACTGTTCGTGTAAGTGGAATGAGCGTGAGGAAAGCCTGTATGCCGAATCAAAACTGGTTACGGAGAAATCCCAGAGGATACGAACATTTTCAAACGGACCGTTTTTGATGTCGACGTGTTCAAAGCTAACCTTGCTACTGAAGAATAACCACTGCTTCTAATAAGTATGCTTAACATTGCTTATCGTCACGATCACGTTTCTGTCTAGAGCGGAATGTTGTTTCTTATTCAAACCCCAATGGAATGGTAAGAGCGGATAAAGAGCCATGTCTGACAACGTACGAATAACTACCTGTTTTTATGTACATTTTAAAGCATAAGTATCTAACTTAGTGTTTAGAAAATAAACACGGTTTACAGGTCTTCTGTTACGAAACTCAGAAAGTCCGAAACAACGATATGTACAACCGATCCAGGTAGTGTTATATGACAAAAATGGCAAGCGTAACTAGGCAGTATGTTTGTAAGTTGCTCAAGTTAATATACTGACCATTGTGGCAATAATTATCCGGTTTCGCGACTCCCGTTATGCCGGCAGTATTATGTGCTAGTGACTGTCATTTTGCTATCACCAACGCTTATAATCTCATCGGCCACACAACCTTTTCAGAGGCATGTGAAGACAAGTACAAAAGGCGACATCGATAGACTTAAGTTGCATGACAGTTAAACTCAGAATATCCGCCTGTGCGTTGTTTCCTTTGGGTCAACGCCATAATTTTGTGTGGAGAAGTCCAAGGTTTCTCTAGTTGCCACTTGATGATTCGGGTTTTTGAAATGTAACTGGACTTGCACTCAAAACAGACTTTTCAAAACTCTTCACTGTGTCACCTTCTTGTGGGTGACTGCTTCACAGGATTCTCAACATAACGTAGGGGTGGACTCATAAAAAGACAAGAATTTTCGATGGCGCCCAACTTGAAGTCAGATCACCTTAAAAACCTCAGTATGACAGATGACTGAGAAGAATAACTCAGGCAGCACTGGCGGTACAGTAAATTTGAAAGTGTAACTGTCATTCATGTTGCTATCGCACAAGAACACAAGTATAGACTTGTAGGCCTAGCACGGGTTCATAGATAGTTTCATATCTCAGCAATGACGACTCCAGATAGGTGAACACGGGCTTTACAAAAGGATAGATGTCCCAGTTTCTTTTGTCAGCTGATTTGTCCATTTAGCATCAAACCATGACAGTCGAAACCATGTTAGGTTATTACTGGTGATATTGGTATATCTCACTTAAACCGTGAAATAACATTTGCTTTATTGTACTCATGACTGTTGTGCAATCCCGCCCTAAAGCTTGTGAATGAAAGTCAAGTTTGTCAAATGCTTTTACTCCACTGCTGATTGATGGCTGCTTTCAAAATCACTACCCAATTAGTTTTCAGGTAAGTTGAAAACGAAGTTTTGCTAATATGTATCTCTGAAACCTCAGGAAGGTTCATTTTGACAATAACAACCTACGTAATGCAGTGTACGCAAAGTACCGGTTCACTGGCAGAGATAAAGGTAAACAGCGACCAATGAATAGGCGACTGTGCATATTGTAGAGTCCCTAGGTTGACCGTTTGCAAACTTATTTAACAGGCAACCGGATTCAGTGTAATAACTAACGCCAGTCTGACAGTGAATCCATTCCGGATTACTGTTTACTAATGGGGCATGATGTTAGAGAGCGCAGTGAAGTTAAGAACAGTGGTGGTGGTGTTCGTAGCTCGGGTTGATGGTTTTGGTATTGATATGTTCGCCGAGCTTGGCATTTAGGTTGCAAACATTTCATCACCAAACCAAGTGACGTCATCAGTGCGTGAAACACTCACTTGGTGATGAAACGTTTGCAACCTAAATGCCAAGCTCGGCGAACATATCGATACCAAAGCGCAGTGAAGTTGCCAGGCAGACACCGTTTCGCCTAAAAATATTTAATTTTTAAAAACACAATTTGCTTACGAAATGTAGCGTTAGACACGTTCTCTAGGGTTCTATGCAATGCATTTGTCTCTTGCACTTCGTATCATGATTACCCACTTACATTTCCAACGTTTTTTCTACACCAATTCTGTTACATGGTCTGATTACAGCCTCACTTCTGGTCACCTTGAGTTATAAAGTATTTATTCCTGTTGTGTGTTCAGTCCAAGACAGTGTGCAATTCATTCCGGAAAACAAATAACTTAGTTGTTTCTCATAAAAGTATTGATGTGGAATATGTGATAGCTGTAACCTAGTACTGGTGAAACAGCACTTCTTTGTTAATCGCTCCCTTCTATGCTTCCATTTCTCTCCTTCCGGTAATTGCCTCCATATTATGATAGTGGACCCGTTGCTTGCAACTAGTATGATTGAACGTCTCAGTATCACAGCTTACATGTGTAAAACACTGTCCGAATAGTTGCAAGACAACTTTGTTTAAGCATGATAGCGGCGTCGTATTCATTAGGGAATACGCACTGGAAGTTATAGGGTTTTAGTTTGAGTAAATCACTTTGACAACAGAGCGGCCTCGGAAGAGGATAAACGAACACAACAGTCGAACTGTAGAATATATTAAACAATGCCCTATTCCTAGAAAACCCTTTGAACATTGACACTTGTAAATGCTAGAGGTTCGTAGAGGTTCTGCAGTAAAAAATAACAGTGTGACTATGATATGATTACATGTTTGATACCTTAATCGTCCATTTACAAGATTATTCTAAGTAACTTGTCTGCTTACATAGCCTCCCAATTAGTTCAGTAGTAGAACATGATACAAAAGTTGATTGAATTCCACCATATCGAGCTATCCCCATTATAGATGAGACCCAATTGTAAAAATTCAAGGCTCCGACTGGATTCGAACCAGCGACAGACACCGCATGCCTCAACACGGTAAGTGCTCCATCAGCTGAGCAACGAAGCCACACCAGAAGCTCGGAAATTTCACATTTGGACTCCGTTATCCACCCATCCCACCGTCTCATGTGGAATTTACCAAATGATTCAGGGGATCGACTATCCTGGCAGGATTTCTCAAACAGTTCACGCTGAAATCCGCCAACGTTAGTGCTGAGCACAGAAATTGTATTACTGTACTCATAAATCTGACACACTATTTATCAGTAATATCCCAATTATAAAAAGGCCGAAAGGCGCGTGACCTATTTTTGCCTACAGAAACCAACGCAGCCTGGCCCCCATGGAAATTTAAGCCCCACGAGACAGAAGCCTTTTGTAACGGCAACAGCATCCACAAAAATGCATCAGGTACGTTCATCGGAATGTTCTGCATTACAAAATAGTGATCACAGTAACATAGGAATGGAATAGATTAGCGTAAAGTCTGACCTCGAAACTCTTCTAGAGGTACATTATTAGGTGAGGACTCTCCATAAAGGATTGTGGCTAGACTTTGTGATATGATAATTTTCCTTTTATATACAAAGTCAGTTGGGCAGTGATCAACACAGTTATCTCATGGGTGGATGAACACAGTTCAAATCATGATCTCGGAAAGTGTCGACAATACTGACATTCTTTGACTACAGCTGGATTAGAGGTTGATGCTTCGTTCTGACAAGATTTGAAACTTATTTGTGAATTTAAAGGCTGAGACCGATCATAATTCGCGCCCAACTCATTATCTAATATGTTAACCAATGAGTGTATCTGGAGGAGTTCAACATCTAATTCAGGGTTATCTACCTCTGTCAAGTGTAATTAAACGAATGAACGAAATTGATTATCAAAAACTCGGTTTCCCTTCAGTCTGACATAATTTTCATATGTAGGGCACAATCTGAAGAAGGGGTCTCCAGGCATCAACCACAAGCGACCAGTAGGGTAGCTGTATTAAAGGGATCTTCACGGTGACGGCTAGTACCTGATCCTGCTTGATAGCGTGCGTTTCACTAAATAAGTAACGATGTGGTGTACACTACTCTGTGACTATAAGAAGTACAGAGGAATGAAGACCATTACCGGATTTGTTGTTAAGAGCCCACAGAAAGCAGGCCACGTAATAACTACAGAAAATTTCCCTAACGCCCACTGATGTGGTATACGCCTTAAATTGGCTTGGTGTAACTATGGGAAATCAATTGACACCGGATGTGAAAATCTCTTTGTATGAGTAAATGTGAAGGTTCAAAGATAAGATTTGTGTCTAATCATGCATACCTTAACAAACTTCCGGAAGTAACTTCCATTTATTTTTGGTGAAATCAAAGAGGATCCAAAATACCACAGAAATGAAAACCGATTGATACCAGAACCATAAACGGATACATTCATACAGTTTTCTGGCACAGTTTACCTGTCACTGCAGGTAGGCATAGATAAGCAGAACTGGTAGAAGGTCTCATAGAAGAATACATGAGCATGTTCCCAGACGGTTAGGAAGCAGTGTGTCTCAAAGAGCCACAAAGTTTTTCCTTCGGCTACTAGGAATCTGTTAGCGAACAGACGGCGCACGGATTCACATTCAGCGTTCATTGTGATTGAACATTGTAACAATTATCGCCTGATTAAATTCACGGAGTTCTTGGTAATTTTAAGGTACCGAATGAAATTGTGTGAGCGGAAGCAACTGATTGTGACATTATGTTTGCTGTAGTCTCATTGTACGGATGACAATGCGTCAGCTTTTTGGTTCGCAATCAAC
Organism: Paragonimus westermani; assembly: GCA_008508345.1. Taxonomy (NCBI): domain Eukaryota; kingdom Metazoa; phylum Platyhelminthes; class Trematoda; order Plagiorchiida; family Troglotrematidae; genus Paragonimus; species Paragonimus westermani. The sequence goes on along the minus strand of QNGE01002030.1, from coordinate 30,447 downwards.
TGCATTTTTATATTAACGTATGTGTTCACGTCACCCGTAGTACAAATACCAAGATCGTAAGAACTGGGTGTTCTCCCGGAAAACACTTTCATTCTCACTGTTAAAATAGGTAACAGATACAAATGGTTCCGCAGCTGAATAAGTTTATCGGGTTTAGGCCAACTCGATCATAGTGATGGAAGCCAAGTTTTCCACGAATAACGTTTGCAGATGTACTGCTTTCTATGTGACGCAAGTTGCTATCCACACATTCGACGAGCTGTTTGGCTCCTAGATCTTAGTCGTACTAACGGGTTAACAAACCCATCAACACTATTGAAAATCGAGAGTTAGAAAACCAGCTTACTCGTTTTCCTGTGCACTTAACGAAACAAAATTTAAAGATGAATGCACTACAAAATTGTTACAGGGTTTAGTGAACAAAGCTGGTTAAAAACATTTCCGCCATATAATCGGCACATCCTCAGTTTGTCGGATAGGACAACCATGCTGTAAATATAAACGTAACTTCGAAGAAGCAGTCCACTCTAGTTTGAGATAGAATGTCTTCACTATTTATGTGCTCGAGCTAATTCCTTTGGGTCACCAAAAGGTCCTATCATCAACGGTTGGTAAAATTCATTGACATGTGGATGACATACACATGTACAATGCTCAAATAATTGAAATCACTAGGCCGCAATCATCCAAATTGCCTGTTGGCTGACAGCCAGTTATCAACCTAGGGCCTCCTTGCAGGAGAGGTAGACCCGATATGGATTGTGGTGCACAACTTCGAGCCCTTTCTCCGCGTGGTATCAGATCGACCAGTAATGTAACTTCTCTCAGTCAAAATCAAGGACTCAGTCTTGTTGATAAAGTGCATTTACTTATTAAAAATATACTTCAATTGGGAGTTTAGACATGCGTGATTTTTGTCTACTGACTTGAGTAGATGCGTTTAACAGCACGCCCGTTTGGAGACAGATATACACTTATTCTGTACCACCCAGAACTCCTAATTTTGTGATATATAAAAAAATCTGGAGATGAATGATTCCCTTCAGGGAGTCCAGTAATGTGGTGGAGAGGAACAAATCCTGGGAGGCTAACGGGCTAAACAGTGCGTAAAATCTGATCATGCATGGCAGTTAAACGCATAATGAAAATGAACTGTTTCATGACCGACATACTTTTCGGATGACGAGAGTGAAGTTGCAGCTTTTACTGAACAAATGACATTTGGGGATTAAGTAGCTATAAAGTGGTGTATTTGAGTATTCTTCAAGTGTAAGGATCGCTAACATTTAGCTGAAGACTCAACATGTGACAGTCTGGTAACTAGTACCAATAAATGCAGTGAACAGTGCTTATAGTCAGTTTGACTGATCGAATTCCATCGTGTAAGAAAATTCAAACATGGCCGAAATGTTAACAGTTTCCAGAAGGGAGTAATCTCATTGAAAACCCTTTATAAGCGGAGGAAACCTATGTCCACGTGAGTTTATAAATGGACATCGGGATCTGGCAAAAAATTGACGATTAACTTTGAGCTTCTAACTTGTTTTATTACAACACATGCCACAACTTGGTACTGACACTAATTTTCGCATCTATACACTTCCATCACAACCCACGGCTTAACGCATTGGCCTAGGTAAACACAATAGTCAGTTCGGGCTTGTTTTGTGGGTGAAAGCTTCCACTTGATTCAATATCCTATTTGATTCATTTGTAAGATATCCGCACCAAATTTAGTACGAATGAANGTATCTAACTTAGTGTTTAGAAAATAAACACGGTTTACAGGTCTTCTGTTACGAAACTCAGAAAGTCCGAAACAACGATATGTACAACCGATCCAGGTAGTGTTATATGACAAAAATGGCAAGCGTAACTAGGCAGTATGTTTGTAAGTTGCTCAAGTTAATATACTGACCATTGTGGCAATAATTATCCGGTTTCGCGACTCCCGTTATGCCGGCAGTATTATGTGCTAGTGACTGTCATTTTGCTATCACCAACGCTTATAATCTCATCGGCCACACAACCTTTTCAGAGGCATGTGAAGACAAGTACAAAAGGCGACATCGATAGACTTAAGTTGCATGACAGTTAAACTCAGAATATCCGCCTGTGCGTTGTTTCCTTTGGGTCAACGCCATAATTTTGTGTGGAGAAGTCCAAGGTTTCTCTAGTTGCCACTTGATGATTCGGGTTTTTGAAATGTAACTGGACTTGCACTCAAAACAGACTTTTCAAAACTCTTCACTGTGTCACCTTCTTGTGGGTGACTGCTTCACAGGATTCTCAACATAACGTAGGGGTGGACTCATAAAAAGACAAGAATTTTCGATGGCGCCCAACTTGAAGTCAGATCACCTTAAAAACCTCAGTATGACAGATGACTGAGAAGAATAACTCAGGCAGCACTGGCGGTACAGTAAATTTGAAAGTGTAACTGTCATTCATGTTGCTATCGCACAAGAACACAAGTATAGACTTGTAGGCCTAGCACGGGTTCATAGATAGTTTCATATCTCAGCAATGACGACTCCAGATAGGTGAACACGGGCTTTACAAAAGGATAGATGTCCCAGTTTCTTTTGTCAGCTGATTTGTCCATTTAGCATCAAACCATGACAGTCGAAACCATGTTAGGTTATTACTGGTGATATTGGTATATCTCACTTAAACCGTGAAATAACATTTGCTTTATTGTACTCATGACTGTTGTGCAATCCCGCCCTAAAGCTTGTGAATGAAAGTCAAGTTTGTCAAATGCTTTTACTCCACTGCTGATTGATGGCTGCTTTCAAAATCACTACCCAATTAGTTTTCAGGTAAGTTGAAAACGAAGTTTTGCTAATATGTATCTCTGAAACCTCAGGAAGGTTCATTTTGACAATAACAACCTACGTAATGCAGTGTACGCAAAGTACCGGTTCACTGGCAGAGATAAAGGTAAACAGCGACCAATGAATAGGCGACTGTGCATATTGTAGAGTCCCTAGGTTGACCGTTTGCAAACTTATTTAACAGGCAACCGGATTCAGTGTAATAACTAACGCCAGTCTGACAGTGAATCCATTCCGGATTACTGTTTACTAATGGGGCATGATGTTAGAGAGCGCAGTGAAGTTAAGAACAGTGGTGGTGGTGTTCGTAGCTCGGGTTGATGGTTTTGGTATTGATATGTTCGCCGAGCTTGACATTTAGGTTGCAAACATTTCATCACCAAACCAAGTGACGTCATCAGTGCGTGAAACACTCACTTGGTGATGAAACGTTTGCAACCTAAATGCCAAGCTCGGCGAACATATCGATACCAAAGCGCAGTGAAGTTGCCAGGCAGACACCGTTTCGCCTAAAAATATTTAATTTTTAAAAACACAATTTGCTTACGAAATGTAGCGTTAGACACGTTCTCTAGGGTTCTATGCAATGCATTTGTCTCTTGCACTTCGTATCATGATTACCCACTTACATTTCCAACGTTTTTTCTACACCAATTCTGTTACATGGTCTGATTACAGCCTCACTTCTGGTCACCTTGAGTTATAAAGTATTTATTCCTGTTGTGTGTTCAGTCCAAGACAGTGTGCAATTCATTCCGGAAAACAAATAACTTAGTTGTTTCTCATAAAAGTATTGATGTGGAATATGTGATAGCTGTAACCTAGTACTGGTGAAACAGCACTTCTTTGTTAATCGCTCCCTTCTATGCTTCCATTTCTCTCCTTCCGGTAATTGCCTCCATATTATGATAGTGGACCCGTTGCTTGCAACTAGTATGATTGAACGTCTCAGTATCACAGCTTACATGTGTAAAACACTGTCCGAATAGTTGCAAGACAACTTTGTTTAAGCATGATAGCGGCGTCGTATTCATTAGGGAATACGCACTGGAAGTTATAGGGTTTTAGTTTGAGTAAATCACTTTGACAACAGAGCGGCCTCGGAAGAGGATAAACGAACACAACAGTCGAACTGTAGAATATATTAAACAATGCCCTATTCCTAGAAAACCCTTTGAACATTGACACTTGTAAATGCTAGAGGTTCGTAGAGGTTCTGCAGTAAAAAATAACAGTGTGACTATGATATGATTACATGTTTGATACCTTAATCGTCCATTTACAAGATTATTCTAAGTAACTTGTCTGCTTACATAGCCTCCCAATTAGTTCAGTAGTAGAACATGATACAAAAGTTGATTGAATTCCACCATATCGAGCTATCCCCATTATAGATGAGACCCAATTGTAAAAATTCAAGGCTCCGACTGGATTCGAACCAGCGACAGACACCGCATGCCTCAACACGGTAAGTGCTCCATCAGCTGAGCAACGAAGCCACACCAGAAGCTCGGAAATTTCACATTTGGACTCCGTTATCCACCCATCCCACCGTCTCATGTGGAATTTACCAAATGATTCAGGGGATCGACTATCCTGGCAGGATTTCTCAAACAGTTCACGCTGAAATCCGCCAACGTTAGTGCTGAGCACAGAAATTGTATTACTGTACTCATAAATCTGACACACTATTTATCAGTAATATCCCAATTATAAAAAGGCCGAAAGGCGCGTGACCTATTTTTGCCTACAGAAACCAACGCAGCCTGGCCCCCATGGAAATTTAAGCCCCACGAGACAGAAGCCTTTTGTAACGGCAACAGCATCCACAAAAATGCATCAGGTACGTTCATCGGAATGTTCTGCATTACAAAATAGTGATCACAGTAACATAGGAATGGAATAGATTAGCGTAAAGTCTGACCTCGAAACTCTTCTAGAGGTACATTATTAGGTGAGGACTCTCCATAAAGGATTGTGGCTAGACTTTGTGATATGATAATTTTCCTTTTATATACAAAGTCAGTTGGGCAGTGATCAACACAGTTATCTCATGGGTGGATGAACACAGTTCAAATCATGATCTCGGAAAGTGTCGACAATACTGACATTCTTTGACTACAGCTGGATTAGAGGTTGATGCTTCGTTCTGACAAGATTTGAAACTTATTTGTGAATTTAAAGGCTGAGACCGATCATAATTCGCGCCCAACTCATTATCTAATATGTTAACCAATGAGTGTATCTGGAGGAGTTCAACATCTAATTCAGGGTTATCTACCTCTGTCAAGTGTAATTAAACGAATGAACGAAATTGATTATCAAAAACTCGGTTTCCCTTCAGTCTGACATAATTTTCATATGTAGGGCACAATCTGAAGAAGGGGTCTCCAGGCATCAACCACAAGCGACCAGTAGGGTAGCTGTATTAAAGGGATCTTCACGGTGACGGCTAGTACCTGATCCTGCTTGATAGCGTGCGTTTCACTAAATAAGTAACGATGTGGTGTACACTACTCTGTGACTATAAGAAGTACAGAGGAATGAAGACCATTACCGGATTTGTTGTTAAGAGCCCACAGAAAGCAGGCCACGTAATAACTACAGAAAATTTCCCTAACGCCCACTGATGTGGTATACGCCTTAAATTGGCTTGGTGTAACTATGGGAAATCAATTGACACCGGATGTGAAAATCTCTTTGTATGAGTAAATGTGAAGGTTCAAAGATAAGATTTGTGTCTAATCATGCATACCTTAACAAACTTCCGGAAGTAACTTCCATTTATTTTTGGTGAAATCAAAGAGGATCCAAAATACCACAGAAATGAAAACCGATTGATACCAGAACCATAAACGGATACATTCATACAGTTTTCTGGCACAGTTTACCTGTCACTGCAGGTAGGCATAGATAAGCAGAACTGGTAGAAGGTCTCATAGAAGAATACATGAGCATGTTCCCAGACGGTTAGGAAGCAGTGTGTCTCAAAGAGCCACAAAGTTTTTCCTTCGGCTACTAGGAATCTGTTAGCGAACAGACGGCGCACGGATTCACATTCAGCGTTCATTGTGATTGAACATTGTAACAATTATCGCCTGATTAAATTCACGGAGTTCTTGGTAATTTTCAGGTACCGAATGAAATTGTGTGAGCGGAAGCAACTGATTGTGACATTATGTTTGCTGTAGTCTCATTGTACGGATGACAATGCGTCAGCTTTTTGGTTCGCAATCAACTGCATTTTTATATTAACGTATGTGTTCACGTCACCCGTAGTACAAATACCAAGATCGTAAGAACTGGGTGTTCTCCCGGAAAACACTTTCATTCTCACTGTTAAAATAGGTAACAGATACAAATGGTTCCGCAGCTGAATAAGTTTATCGGGTTTAGGCCAACTCGATCATAGTGATGGAAGCCAAGTTTTCCACGAATAACGTTTGCAGATGTACTGCTTTCTATGTGACGCAAGTTGCTATCCACACATTCGACGAGCTGTTTGGCTCCTAGATCTTAGTCGTACTAACGGGTTAACAAACCCATCAACACTATTGAAAATCGAGAGTTAGAAAACCAGCTTACTCGTTTTCCTGTGCACTTAACGAAACAAAATTTAAAGATGAATGCACTACAAAATTGTTACAGGGTTTAGTGAACAAAGCTGGTTAAAAACATTTCCGCCATATAATCGGCACATCCTCAGTTTGTCGGATAGGACAACCATGCTGTAAATATAAACGTAACTTCGAAGAAGCAGTCCACTCTAGTTTGAGATAGAATGTCTTCACTATTTATGTGCTCGAGCTAATTCCTTTGGGTCACCAAAAGGTCCTATCATCAACGGTTGGTAAAATTCATTGACATGTGGATGACATACACATGTACAATGCTCAAATAATTGAAATCACTAGGCCGCAATCATCCAAATTGCCTGTTGGCTGACAGCCAGTTATCAACCTAGGGCCTCCTTGCAGGAGAGGTAGACCCGATATGGATTGTGGTGCACAACTTCGAGCCCTTTCTCCGCGTGGTATCAGATCGACCAGTAATGTAACTTCTCTCAGTCAAAATCAAGGACTCAGTCTTGTTGATAAAGTGCATTTACTTATTAAAAATATACTTCAATTGGGAGTTTAGACATGCGTGATTTTTGTCTACTGACTTGAGTAGATGCGTTTAACAGCACGCCCGTTTGGAGACAGATATACACTTATTCTGTACCACCCAGAACTCCTAATTTTGTGATATATAAAAAAATCTGGAGATGAATGATTCCCTTCAGGGAGTCCAGTAATGTGGTGGAGAGGAACAAATCCTGGGAGGCTAACGGGCTAAACAGTGCGTAAAATCTGATCATGCATGGCAGTTAAACGCATAATGAAAATGAACTGTTTCATGACCGACATACTTTTCGGATGACGAGAGTGAAGTTGCAGCTTTTACTGAACAAATGACATTTGGGGATTAAGTAGCTATAAAGTGGTGTATTTGAGTATTCTTCAAGTGTAAGGATCGCTAACATTTAGCTGAAGACTCAACATGTGACAGTCTGGTAACTAGTACCAATAAATGCAGTGAACAGTGCTTATAGTCAGTTTGACTGATCGAATTCCATCGTGTAAGAAAATTCAAACATGGCCGAAATGTTAACAGTTTCCAGAAGGGAGTAATCTCATTGAAAACCCTTTATAAGCGGAGGAAACCTATGTCCACGTGAGTTTATAAATGGACATCGGGATCTGGCAAAAAATTGACGATTAACTTTGAGCTTCTAACTTGTTTTATTACAACACATGCCACAACTTGGTACTGACACTAATTTTCGCATCTATACACTTCCATCACAACCCACGGCTTAACGCATTGGCCTAGGTAAACACAATAGTCAGTTCGGGCTTGTTTTGTGGGTGAAAGCTTCCACTTGATTCAATATCCTATTTGATTCATTTGTAAGATATCCGCACCAAATTTAGTACGAATGAAGTTGAATAGTTTGGGCGTCGTGCTTAACATGTTATTGATAAACAGATTGAGAATAACACAACGTTACGAACAAATTGTAATACTCTACGTTTCAACCACTTCGAGTGGCCTTCCTCAGGAGTGTTGTAATCGAATTTCGATTTGACTCATCTTCATCTCAGTCTGGTAAACCTAGGCATAGAGTTCAACAATCCGCTATCTTGCTAAATTTGCTATTCACTATTTGTAGAAGAACCAAGTATCATTGTACAATGTAAAATATACGCGTTAATTTGGCATTCAGGCAGGTGTTCACAAATATTGTTTATGTGCAGTCAGCGAATTTTGTTTAGGCAATACGGTGTGTGTGTGTTGTCAGTCGCGTGATATGACCAAGACCGCATTGTAAACACAATAACTCAGAGTGAATTTTCAAGAAGTTCTGTCCCCATCAGTACACTGAGAAACGTGTAGAGAACACGTGGCTCAACTTATGGAATCATTACTGTTATCTTTTTTGAATCCCAAGAATGTGGTACTTAAAAATCGGAGAAATTCCTTACTACTCACCAGAAATCAGTGACTAACTAACGGGCAAAACAATTTTTCCTGTAACAAATTTGAACAGAATTCAAAAACGACTTTTTCACACAAATTGTTTCGGGAACACTTCATCAAGAACAAACTCTAGTCTGCAGGTTTATACAAGACAGTTCAATGAACGTTGTGGTGCGTTGTGGTTTCGTAGTGGTGAACAAGTCTTTCTGCATGCAAGGGGATAGCTTCCATCTGTTAATTGCTATCATCCATGCGATTGTGTGATGCAGCGAAATGTGCTGTAAAGATACTTACTGTTAAAACCAACACAACCAACCACACAACGTTTTAAAATTTCTTCAACGTTGGAACATGTAAAAGAGGACAGATATAGAGCTCACAGAAGAGGCTTGTAATACGATACAGAGCAGCAAATAACTCATACAGTTCAACACCGTTGGGTATTTTGAGTGTGTGATGAGACACAGCTTACTTTGCCTCATTTCTATAGCAAATTTAGTCATTTGAACCAAATGAAATCAGGGCTCGATCGATTGGCTCAGTACGTTATTAAGTTTGACCCACTGATTAGTGCTTCCCTATCGTCTAGAAATGTTTTTATTCTTTCTTGCTTGTTCTCTCAAAGTTTGTTACCGTAGTAGCAACCGGACACAATATCTGGTCAGGGAACGACAGCTTGGCGTCTAGTTTGATAAAAAAAAACTGTTTTTCTTTTGTGTTTAACTCGACTTAAGTGACAGGTATCACAAGTCTGACGTAATTCCCGTTTTTACAAGCGTACTTCTCTACCACAATGTATACCCACTCCTGGAAATACTGTGCAGAAGTTCCCGGCCGTAAGTTGTTTGAGTGCAAAGCATTCCTCACTAGCCCAGTTTTTTTCTCTGATATCATTTTTGTTCACTCACTATGGATTAAGCTGGTGTAAGATACTAATTCCGTTCTTGAATCCGTGTATTGTGGTGGCTTGAAGCTCTACGACCTGAACACTCAACCGTACACACATGGAAAGTAACGCAAAAATTATTTATGAAAGTGCACCACAAAGCACCTCCAATTTAACTGAGGTGTATGCTCAACCAGCACACAAGATGATGATCAGAAGAAATATGTATATAAACAATTCAGTATTCTCACTCATTAACCTTGATTACGTGGATTGAGGAAGGGACAAAAGTGTGAGTAACTCTTGCGGAGGCAACACTTTCGTCCTTGTCCGCCAACATAACTGCTCCGGAGATGCAGTGACTGAACTGGGTAACTCCTCTGAATGTGTATAAAGGGTACATTTCTCACTCTATCTCTGATCGTGACTAAGTCACCAGTAGTGCAAATCAATAAGCCTCGTAATTGTTGACGAGCAGAGTAATAGTCACACGTTGAATATCCATCAGATGGACAGAGTTTGAACAGATAAATCAACTTGTCGTAGATGTATCTGGTGAACGATCATCTCTGGTATTTTTGCTGAACCGCAGCTGCATAGCAGTTGTTCCGTTCGGTGTAACCATAACCCAACATCCACATAAAACACTATCTTCCATCTGGAGTAAGCAACCCCCTTCTGTTAACTATCATTTTTGCCAGCTTGAAAACGCACCTATTTTAAACGGAAAAAAATGTCGACCTTCCTGTATATACGTGCAAATCACAATACACCAGCCTAATGATACAAAAATTTTGTAATTGGACAGATGATAGGTAGCCAAAAACAGACTGCTTGTAAAACCATGTTTTTTTTTGAGAACCTCAAGAGGACTTTCCGAAACTTTGAAACGAGTGAAAGTGTTGTTATCGCAGAAGACACTTGACCTGTGGAGCGGTTTATTCCGCAAACTCCCGCATTTGTCATGTCAAAAATTGAGCCACAAACGCGTACAATCATTTGCACGGCAGGTATGCATTCACACACACTGACTGGAAACACGTCGTCATTTACCTTTTTGAAAGTCTCAACGCAGGCCGTATCCACTATTCCGATAGTCTCCTCTTGTCCACCCTCTTCCTAGCTTTCGTGGTTTGCCCTTTTGTTACTGAATGTCGCCGGTAAGCAATATACTGCTTGTGAGTAATATACTTTTCGCAACAAAACTGCCTGTTATACAACAAAGGTACTCACCGTGCTAGAGCAGATGAATGTTTCTTCGAAAGATAGCAAAAAACTTGAGCACACGGTCTTCTATATTCGGTCCCTTAATGAATGTCTTGCTGCCAGAAAACATCGAAGACACTTCTGGAGTAGCAAACACGCTACAACGGAATGCACTGAATGAATTGGAAACGGTCACTGGAGAGACTGGTTAGCTGATGAGGACCAGCGAGTCAAAACGGTAGTATCGTCCGCCAGTGAAGAACAGATTTAATTTGACAAATACGTTCAACATAGTATCAAGACGGAAGAGAGTACGAAATCGAAAAATGGAAAGTAGCTTGAGTCTAATGAGAGCGAAACTCGAGTCTAGTGCTTCTTTTCGAAAGACACCGGCTGGCTGGAAAGTCTATCTGAATTCGAAGGCTGCAATCAAATGTGAGTGATGGTCAACTTGAAAATAAACCAAATCCCCGACTACTTATCAGCAATCCAGAATGGTACGTCCGAATTGTTTTGCAGTGCACCTGCCCAAACCTTCGTCAGAAGTTTCATCAATACAGATTATTATACGGTCGGGTCGGATCGCTGGCTACGTCGCCGGCACTCAGTGATGAACACATCACAAATAGTTTTTGTTAACATGACATATCACTACCTGTACAGTAGACCACAATTGCTCAGTATTTTTACGAAATGACCTATCCAAGAATCAGAGGATTTGAGAACAGGCCACATTATTGATAAACAGATTGGGAATAACACAACGTTTCGAGCAAGTTTTAATACTATACGTTTCAACCACCTCGGGTGGCCTTCCTCAGGAGTGTTATAATTGAAATCACCTTGACAGGGACCGACAAAGGTGTACGGATCAGTTTGATGAGCAAAACAATACGTGCATAAAATGACTGATATATTGAGCTATCAGCAGAAACCAAATTAAATTGGGAGGATTTTGATTATTTTAAACTGAGTGAAACCCAAATTCACTCACAGTCCCCGCCGTCATATAAGAATCGCGGCTGGTACAGTTGGTAAAGATGCGCCAGGTTTGAGTCTCGCTCTTGGCAAATCCAATCAGTAATACATATCTTTTTGTGAACCGGAATTGCACCCCGACCCATGTGTCTGTGGGACCAGCACGTCAACCGCAAAGTCAGTAACATTACATTAGGCGAGACAATTCACTCATGTCTAAATGCTCGAACGCAACTTCCGATGAGCTCTAATAAGAACGAAACTCGAGTCCAGTGCTTCCTCCCGTCAAGGGCCTATCGGAAGATGTTTGCACAAATTCAGTGGTGCTAAGTTAAACAGATGGGAATGATATGATCGGGAGATGCATTCCTAAAACTGCAACAAATCTAAAACAGCAGGGATGAATTGACCCCATGATATTCGGACGAAAGGTCGAACAACTGAGGCCGCAATACCGAGATCATATGGTCAGTCGAGGGTCCGTTCGGAAGAGTAACCATTCCACCCTACTCTTGGTGTGTGTAAATTCTGGTAAAACTCGATGATACAACGATAAACAGAGTTGGTAAAACCCGCGTGGAGGGAAAAAGCAGTTCATTTGCCAAAAGATACGTTCGAGTTCATCGACCCCATCTAACCGTTGATTGTGGAGAACAAGGGGACGTTTTCCATCGGTATACGCTCTCTGTTCTCGAAGTTACTATGCGCAATAGTCTTTGACTATCTCTACGGGTATATTCGGTCCGCAGGTTTGAATGTGGGCTTAGCTGAGGACAGTCAAACAAACACCATTTACTAAAACACACAGATTTTTGAGAAGAGACGCTCTGGGAAGAATGGCCTTACCGTGGGGTTACCTGTAGAACCACCGTTGGAATATGTTTTCGTGTGTCAATGTTCAAAAGGATTATGGTTTGCGGGACTACTGAGCAAATCATTTTCTACGAGAGGTAAATGGGTGATATTATTGGCGTGGTTGGCGAAACTACGAATCTGGCAAACACCGCATTCTAACCTCAATTGTATACTTGAGGCCAACAAATACAAACGAATATCTTTACTGAATGTGACAATGAGTCGTCGTAAAGATAATTCAACTTAAAGGGCCATTTTCTGTCACACACATCTCAGGTGGAAGAGGAAGCGCGTCCGCGGTTTAAAGCACACACAGAGTTATGAAGACATGTGCCGATAACACGATTGTAGCAAACATGATATTTTTACAGCGGACACACGTAGAGAACGCTTACTCCGAAAACTTCATTAGCGTGCACATGGGCCTGACAGAGCCGATTGTTAGACTCCCATCTGCGGAGACGAATTTAGTCCTTATGACCTTAGACTACTAAGGTGAGGTGTTGGTTGAACTGATGACTCGTAGAGTGAGTTACGAAATTATAAAGACCTGCGGCTCGACACAAGTGTCAATCTCTGCTAACTCGCAAACGTACAAATAAAAGGTACGTTACCCACTTGTATGATCTCTTCATGAATTTATTCTCTTAAGCTCTCCTGTGGAGCATTCTACTTCGATCACATAGCTAAGCACCTTCTGCAGCCCACACGTGAATGACACTTCACCAGACCGATTAAAGTTGAGGCAGAGTCCATTTCGAATTCAGCTCCGCAACACCTCTTTGAACCACCGTAAGTGGCTTTTCATCATACTTACTTTTTGTGAAGACATCAATCCAGAGGAGTCCAATTTCGTGTTCTGACCACTGCACAGGCGACTGGCATCCACTTGGGCAACCCACAACTATGCGTTTTGAAACAGTCGTTTAGACCGTACGGTTACTATGGTCTCTCGCATCCAGCTGGTAACTCTGGTGGTTGACTTGATAACTTAGTATCTCTTCAATTCGAAACCACTGGTCGTAGTTATGTAAGAAACTGTTTTTGATTTTATATGCCTGACAACTCTGATGACAGGGAATATTACGTGATTGCTCTGATAAGGAAAGACCGACAACAAAATGTTCATTAGACTGCTCTGAATGCGAGTATCAGGGAATTCTGGTCTATTAAAAAGTCGAACATCTTTACCCCTTACTACATGATTACTGTTACGCGGAGTGTAACTGAAATAATTATCTTAAATATGGAGGCCGGCATCTCTGGGATTCTGCCATTAAAGCAGTGAATCGTTATGTGCCGATCAGTAACTCTGTTCACCTTGCATGAGAATAGCTCACTAATGTTGGTAACCTTGGGAAAGCAGGATAGGAGGAATTTCATCTTATGGTACATCTTATGGTACGTTACGTTATTCTGGTATACCTTTAGAGTGACCTCACAAACTGTGAAGAAGGTCTGGTCTCGTCTACACCAACCGTCTACGTCCGCTTCGGTTCACTCTTAATGCCATTGATGACTTTGGAAAACGAATGACGCTACAACAGGTCGTTCACATTAAAAAATAGCCACATATAACATTGGGACAAGTTTCGACCAAAACAAACGTCTCCACCTAGAACATAACAGCCTACTTCAGAAATTCTGATATATGAACGCTGGATTACTCACGAGTGTATATGGCTGAGTGTTCACATATGATAATTCAGTCGTTTCTTATGTGATGTCAGTGACATAGTGGGTGACAATTTCGTCTCATGAAAGCGTGGCTGGAGTTTTAGTGTCGGCTGACCTAAGGATATGCACTACTGATAAGATCAAGTGAGGGTGAAACTTGAGTCTAGTGCTTCTTTTCAAAAGGGGCTGACTGAAAAGGCTATGGTAATGTGGCAGTTGCGATCAATTGTGGGTGATGTTCAAATTATATGAAAACCGAAATCACTTGTAAGATATCCGCACCAAATTTAGTTTGAATGAAACCAAACAGTTTGGGCTTCTTGTTTAACACGTCATTGTTAAATGAATCGGGAATAACACAATGTTACGAGCAGATTGTAATGCGATTTCGATTACAACGCTCCTGAGGATGGCCATCCGAGGTGGTTGGAACTTAGAGCATTGAAAATTGCTGGTAACGTTTTGTTATTCGCAATCCATTTATCGTGAAAGTCAAAATCCCAAAGTTAATCAGTGGCCCCTTCGGTGCAACAGATACTGAAGTGAATTGTCCGCCATGGTCAAGTAGCTGGGGCTCAGGCGGAAGTAGAGCACTGCAAATAACCTCATGAAGGAAAAGACGCCACAGTACGGTGCATACAGCTTGGCCCGTCCCCTCTTACGATTGTCTATTTGGATCTGATCCTTACTCGACAGGTAAATAACTACCGGATCTCAATAGATGTACCTGTATAACACCAATGGACAAAGTTCGCTTGCTTTTTTCAGAGTACTAAATGGCATTAACACACCAGCCAGACCCCGCATACTAGACATTGTAAAGACCTGATGATGACGAAATTTCCTTCTTTGTACATCAATTCTGCAGTAATGAAAAATTTGGCAAAGGAGTTTGTTTAAGAAATTTAAAACACTGAGTTCCCTTGATCCAGTTCANTTTGTTTCATGTAAACCCAATGGTTTGAATGTTTTTGATTTTGTTGCTAACCGCATGTCCTATATATTCTAATGTTTTACGTTCGTGACTGAAGAGAGTAAACGAAATGTCAACATCTCGCGATGTATGTCTTCTATCGCTATTGGTGAAAAGGAGTTTGTGAAGCTCTTTGTTCAGGTTCACACTCAAACTCCTCAGGTTTTCCGAACGACGCGTTCGTGGATTTCCCAGAATCAGTTCGGCAAGTAGATAAAGTTGTCTAATTTTTCGCCTACTTGTTTGGTGTGTTTTACAAGTTGTCTTCTGAACACAGATAAACTAACGTAACCTTACAGGACTCTGTGTGGAACACCGTTTTAGGTTACGCTCAAAATTTGTTAATGAGACTTTAATCATCCGGAAGAAAACATCAAGAGCCACTTGAATAATGTTACAATCTCTTCCAACCCAAGATAATCTTTCAAATCCTAGTGAAAGCGGGGCTACTTCAACATATCCAGGATCATTTCGGGTGATGATCACAGCTGATCACTACTTTTGATACTTGTACTGTGGATATCAGTACGGAACTCTCAGTGTTATCGATTATCTAGTGTTGACGTGCGGGTGCAGAATACATCTGCTACTATTAATTCTGTATTTTACTAAATTCGTTCTGTGCGAACCAATTCTGGTGCACCATTCCGGCCGGTTTTCGAACTACAGAATGCAGCTTTTGGAAAACTAACATGAAACACAGAAAAAAATTAACATAAGTTTCTGTAAAATCGAGGCAAAATTACATCAATATTAGACAAAAAACGTGGAGAGCTGATCTGGACTAATTAAAAGACCACTTGAGGCTACTAACACTTGAATTGTCAAATAAAACTCAGTTCCGTTATTTCGTCCCATAATGAATGATGTTCCTCATGCTCCAGATGTTGAGTGTATTTTTTTTACAGAAGTTTAAATGACTCAGTCTTACCTAAAGTCAGGAGCCGACGGCTTTGTGACATTAGTAATGCCACGTGAAACACATCCATCAGTACAGGGAAAGAGAGAAACAGTAGCCCATTGGAGAGTGAAATTACATAGAAAAGGGAGTACCCTGAGTGTGGACCAAGGCTAACTGGTTGTCAACATACTTCGTGGTGTTCTTCCAAAGTATTCGTGAAGTGAATGGTTTGGGTTAAACAGTGAGAAAAGGGTCATGCGTTCTGTGTCCATTACAGTAATAATAATTGTCGGTCGAAAGAATCATTGAATCGACTTTTCAAGAAGACATCTAACTTAACCCATCGGAAGCTGGTACGTATGCTCTTAACGTGAAGTATAGGCGACCCTGATTGAATCTGATGGAACACTAATCTGCCTGGGGCTTTCGTTCGAGTGGCATCTTTGCCATCTTACTGGTATGATCTGAGAAGGAAATGAATATGGATCACTGGTTAAAAATTCATCCTTACTTCGTTGAAGAAGACATCGTTTAAAAAACATCTAACCTAGCAATATTGAGTGCGAACTGTAGACCCCATTCAGGCATGCTTTTTGACGTCCGGAAGCAGAACGACGAGTGCATCTTCTAGTAACATACATGAATGTGATACATGTAGCTCACTCAGCTGTTTCTTGGATTCAACACAAAACTGTTAAACGCTCCGGTTGACTTGAGTGTAGGCTCCTCTTGAATCTTACAGAGAGCTCAAAACATGACATAAAGAGAGAGCCAAAGTGGACAAAACTTTACGTGAAATAGTGAGGACAAAATTGCACTCTTTCAGCAATGGTGAATTATTAATTCAGGAATATTAGCATGCCTCATAAATGCATGCAAGTAGAGGAAATGTATTTTTCCTAACAGAAGGCACGTATATTTGTCACTTTACATTAACTTTGATTTAGACTGTTGTTTTTCCAAGCGATCGCACCCTATTATCCATTCAGCATTTGTGTTCTTTAGTTAAATTTCATTTTAAATCTGCCCGACTGATAAAACACACCAAACGTTGTGTCTAGTCCTCTTACGTGATTCTACAAAATTAATACCTGAAGTGTTCACATATTTTTGTAACGGAAGATTTTTAAGTGGAAATTCGTCAGACACAATACGAAAACTGACAGGATTCTGGGTGTGTTGTAGGTTGTGTGCTGTTTTTGTCCTAGTTATGTCGGTCACGTGAACGGTTGTGTAATTGGAAAGCCCTTAACATCAAACAGGCGAGTTCTTTTCTGGCCACTCCGTATTCGTTTACTTGTGTCGTTTGCACATGTCAGAGCTTACAAGTTTCCGTCCAGTTGATATAATGAAATGATCGTGACATTTCTTCATCGTTCATACACTGACCATCGTTTTTTGTAACTCACTATTTAGACTATATTTTTTAAAAGTTCGATACATGTTTCATATCAGAAATCATAGCCAACCCATTTCGCTGTAGCCTGCTAATTTTGAATGCTGCTGTCCGATTGTGTGTTTGAGTAGGCAGGAGAAGAAGACAAATACATGACGCGGGAAATTTTCTCCCTTCATTTGAAAACCAGTGTGGCTAGTGAAACAGAGTCAGAAAATTTATCAAAAAAGTCACTCAGCAAATACAGATGGGTGGATGGAAAGATGGCATGTAGCATTAGGCGATTCATCATAATTTCATTTGATAATGGACGCAAAACAAGACGCACCTCCTTCCTGATTTACGGATGGAAGTACTCCGTATTTTCATGTGAGTTACACGCGTAAGTTAGACATATAAGTCACCGAAGTAGGGGCGAATATAGGCCATCTGTGTCGACAAATTCGTAACTCCTGAAAAACATGAAACTGATAAGAGCAACGTCCGCTACGTTAAAAATATTTCAGATTTTCACACAATATGTGCCTGATTCAACATATCAAGTTAATCTAGATCGTGAGTTTCATTTAAACCAACCTAATGTTTACGTCCTGATTTGAAAACACAAGAAACACAGATTTCACCTTCCGTTGCACTCTTATATGATACCTCCCGAAGAAGTGTTAAACTCAAGCTCTTATTCTGTTCTTCCTCGTCTGTAGTGAATATCTTTCCAGTGAACAAGATTTGACTGTCAGTCTATCTTCCCATGGGGCTACTATGTTGACCACAATTCCACTAAGTTTGTGGCAAACGAAAACGGATTAATCCGTTTGGATGTCCAGCTAAATTCGTCTGCATTTAATGCGTAAGTTATCGGATCACACCACGAATAAAACTAAAACCTGTTGCTTCATTCCGACAGGCGAAAAAAATTTGACCTTTTGACAAACAATCTTTCCACTATCGCCAACAAATGTTTTCGGATTGACAATAAATTTTACTAATTTCAAAAACGCTTGTATTAAACGTTTTGTTTCATGACCCTTGCACTCTACTGCAAAAATTTGACTGTCCACTGAAAGTCGATAATTCAAAAACGATGGCCTCATAAGTAGTTCGCCCACTACAACCGTAATAAATGTCTCTGGTGTCAGGGCAAGCAGTATATGACGAACTATATCTCCCCATAATTGCCATATTAGTCGATAGCCACCATCATTTTCACTCTGAACATAACAGTATCTGTAGGTCTGATCCATGTTAAATGTCTCCGGTAGAGTATATTTTCATTCAGACTGAAAACGGAACCTGCATTAGACACACAAACCGGGACTAACTCTGATTTAAACTATCGTGAACAGGTATGAAACAATATACATAAATTCCAGTTCGGTCAGATTATCTGTAAACAGCACTTTGTTCAGTTCTCAACTGTTTCTGGTGCAGCCGAATAACATAAATAGTAACTAAACTTTTTGTTCCCTAAGTGTTAAGCAGTGGAATTTATGATTAGATAAGTGGAAAACACTATTTTGTTGTGACCAGAGGCATAAACCTGACTAGGTTCGAATAATCAGCACTAATCCACTTGGGTAGATTGGTGGAACGGGGGGGTCATGACATCCTTCCGGTTGGACTTAATTATTCAAACTGACCAATTGAGTTATGACTACTTAAGCTACCAGAAAGACTTGACAATCAATCTTGTAAAACGAGTTAACTGGGACCAAAATGATTTCAACTTTGGTCTAACCAAATGACACATATAGTCTTATTAGTCAAAAATAAACTTTCAAAAGTCAGTCAATTCAAACTTTGCCAATTGATCGTATGAGACCTCCGAAATTTGATTGCATCGTCCAAATTCGTCCGTGCAAAATGAAGCACCACCTGCACATCATATATATTTTCAAGTTGACCATCACTCACATCTGATCGCAGCCTTTGCATTCAGATAGACTTTCCAGCCGGCCTCTTTCGAAAACAAACACCAGACTCGAGNACTACTACTACTACTACTACAGACTACTACTCATCAGACATCATATATATGTTGTGTAAAACCCGACGGTTATGTACAGTCTACTGAGGCAGCTTTAAATCTGTTGACTTTATCGTAACAAGACTTAACCAAAACAAACTGATTGTACACATAACTATATGATGTTTAGCAAATAGGTACAGTCTGCAACCAAATGGAACGTTAGCATGAGAGACCACTGTTGTGAGCAAGTGACTTAGAAAAGCAGTGAGATGTTGCAGAATAATCGATGTGGAATCCATCATACCAGAACGGTAAAAGTCCTCTGGAATGAGTGCATTACAAATCTTCGGAGCTCATGAGCAGTCACTTATTGTTCAACGCAGGCTGATAACGCGCGCGTCCTGGTCACCAGAACAACGGTATTCAGGGGAGTGTGACTATGGTCAGCATGGGATAAGTGCATGCTACCAAACACCGGAGAATACCTTGGTTTGTCGTCTGGTGGTCAGTGGATCCAGTCAAGTGGGCCTATGTCACCACGCTATCCAAAAAACTTAGCGTGGCTAGAATTTGATTTTAGACAAAAGCATATTTACATACATATGGTTCATTGTCGATTACAAAAGGATTGCTGTCCTGGTTACGAAAAGAAAGTGTCAACACCCACAAGTACACCGTTAACTAACTAAACTGACTGAAGCAAAGCACATGCTGGACTTTGATTAAGTAAGTGGTACACATATTACAGAAAGATGTCCCCAGGGCACCCGTACAATTTGCTACCACTTTGGTCGTGCGATGCAACCTTGTGAGAGAATAAAACGTTTTTCTATCGTTATCTGGCCTTACCCATCAAGGTTTTAACATCTGACCCCCACTTTTTTCAACATGGTCACCGTGTGTTTGTGTGTGTGTGTCAACGAACGTCGGTTATTCGGAAAGCCAACGAAGATTCAGAGCCCGGTTTTCGGTTTGCGGCGAGGGGCAATTGGCCGAAGCGCGCACATTGAGTAGGCGCCAATATACTCTGCAGTCAATAGATCCGTCTGGCGCTGCATAAGAATGACAGTAAGCAGTTGGACGTCAGGGAGGTTTGTGTGAAAGTCTTGTCGGAAACCGAACTGAATATTGTTCGCGAACTACTCCCGTAGTGAACAACTATTTAAAAAATAATAGCAAATGACGAATAACTAGGGTTATTGAATAAAGTTGATGATAATTAACAAGGGGTTAATGATAATCGATTCATAGTGTCAGCAGCAGCTCTGCTACAATAGGAAACTTCGCGGTAGTTCAGAAGTTGAATGTTAACACGAAAGTTCTCACATTAAAACCTCGTTCACGTCGTTCATATTTTGTGAACCAAGATAGGAGATAAACCAATATTCAATGTCGAGGTCAGTAGGTTGCTGACTAGTCCATTTGTTTCATTTCATTCGAGCGATTATTCCGTTATCAAAAAACATGGAACTACAATAATGTGATGAACGCTAACAGATATCTTCCTTTAATAATATTGTTTTTGGCCACATCTCAGAATCTGCGATCCAATAGTGGAGCTCCCCACTGAGAACAGAATGCAGAACCAAACACCGTTAGTACGAATAATTTTTATCGCTATGCCGAAATGCCGTGGTGTGAATCGATGAGAACACACAGATTGCAACAAGATTCACTTCAAGCCATCATGAATTGCGTCATTCGAAGTGGACGTGATTTCATTCGTAAAGCTTCTTAAAGAGAAAATTATTTTGGAGATAAAATTTGTGAAGAACAGATGGGATGTGAACTATGAACTGTCAAGCCCCATAGACCAAAATGAACTAACGATGTAAAGTGAACGTGATATTTGCCCAATTTTAAATATTTTCAAGCCGATCCATTTTTGAATTTTTAAATGGAAGTATACAAATTCTGAAGCTCGACAGTGTCTTTAGAGCTAATTAGACAGTTATCCGCTGACAGGGTATGCTGGTAACTGTTTGTTGCTGTGTATACTGGGACAATTTAGCAGATCAACTAACGACAACCTCAGCAACTTCAAAATACTGTAAATACTCCAAAAGAAACACTTTGATGTCGCCGACTTTAGATCACATCTTTTATAAATGCTTAGCAGTCGTAATTTCAGCGATTAGAGTATACGGCAGAGAGGAGAATTCTATGTTCAATGAATCTAAGCACAGTTTAAACGTTTAGTTGATATCTACAATTTCATTGATTCCTCAACTAAGTGTTGACAGCTTTAGCGTGCACACAAATATGTTATTTACCTCGATTAAAAAACAAACACTAGATTCCACTTTTGCTCTTGATGGAGCTTGTTAGCAATGTATATTCCTGAAACAACCGAGATTCTTATTCCGAAATGCAAATTCATGAGGTAACCGTATAGACTACTGTGTCGTTGACCTTACTTTAGACATGACCGTATCATTCCGTCAGAAACTGCAACACTAAATGTTGATAAACAACACACTAATGCTGTGTTCGAATCAGGGCAAAAGTAGAGTTTGATGTCTATCGGTATTTTGCGGTCCCTGTTTTAATTGAGGCAAATCATCAGATAGAAAAGTTTATAGTCGTTCATTCGTCAACCAATAAATCCAACTTTTCTTACAAGGCAATGATGTCAAGCCGCAACTAATGCTAAAATATGGAGCATAACGTTAAAGGATTAGACGAAAAATTGAGTGACGGAATTTCTGCGAGAATGAATCATTCATCTAATCAAAGTGTTGGCGCTCAAACTACACCTTGTATCCATCAGAACCACTAACCGGGCGCACAGTACAACACCGGTTGAGAGTGTTGCACTCACAATTAGAAGACTGTGTCTCAGACGAAGCAACGGAGCGGAAAATCCGACACGGTAGAAGGACAGAATGCAAACATTACGAATTCAGCCAGCGAGCGCGTTAATCCAGACAGCCGCGCCTAGTTAAACGAATATCTCGCCCTATAAGGCGGCCAGCAGTTTACTCCCGCACTTTAGAACGACAAGGGACTACGACAGTTTCAATCAGGTGAAACGGACGTTCAAGTTGAAATTAGCTGAATCCATCACTACGCATCGTCGTCATCACCGTCGTGCAGCAAGTTCAGAAAGACTGGGGGTTTCGACAAATTTTGGACATCTTAACTGTTAGGTTAACAATCAGATTTAACAGACAGTAACTATCTCCTATGGAGACCTGATCACCGGTTAGAAACGAAAGCGTACGAGCGTGCAGATATGATAGTGTGGCTGTGACTAATGTGAGGTCAGTGACGCAGTGGTCAACATGGTTGCCTCATGAAATCGTGGCCGGAGTTCTAGTCCCGGTAAAGATTCCTTGGCAAAGATATACACTACTGACAAGCTCCAACAAGGAACCTAACGCTTACCTTCGAACGACGCTAACCAGGCTGTCCATCTGAACGTGAAAACTAGGGTCAACTGTTAGTTGTGTTCAACTTGAAATAAACCATGTCTCCGACCACTCATCAGCAATCTGAAAATTGTTGAACTTGCTGCACTTGCTCACTTCTGTTGTACGCAATTTACTGACGATCACTGAAGTTTAGCCATTCAATCTTTGCAAGTTCTGTAGTTCAACCCACTGAGAAACCCCAGGCGAATAGATTTACACAAAGTTTCCTTGTGTCATGTTTTACTGAGCTATAAGGGAAGTGGTTTTACTTATGGGATCATACCGGTTCTCTCACCTATCCTCAGTGGAGTGCGGAGAACCCATACCACTCTCTGAACGCCACCAACTGTGCGATCAGAATGTAATGATCCAATTATCTTAAGGTTGTGGGATCTTGCTCCTTCGCTGGAAAAAAAATAATTAGTGGCGTTCACTTTTCATTGCAGAAAATGGTCAGTATACAACCGGTGCAATCTCTTCGATCGAAATTGTTGGTTATTAACCGTCAGATCGACAGAACTTTTGCGTACAAGTTTTAGCTATTATCGTAAAGATTGTAATAACTTGTGGGGTTGCGAAACCACAAAAGTAGTTATCCACATTGTTCCATTTATTGCCGATGAAGTACACCCCTTTGGGGATATGGAAAGCACATCAGCGAAAGAGAAAAAACAGTCGCCTGTCAGCGAACACAAATGATACAGAATGCTTGTAGAAATTTTTCCAAGGTGTGTTGTGCCACGTTTGATATTGAGCGTCTGGGTCCAAACCAAAAATAACAGCTGCTTTACGTAATCAGCTCACAGATGTAAAATTCCCCTTTTAGTTCACTGCTGTGCACTACGTTTGGCTACTTACACTAGCCTACCTGTATTGTAGTGTTTAAAGTGTACGAGTCAAGTCCTTGGTGATATCAATTGCTTGGATGTAAGATCCAAATTCAGACAAAGATCTCTTCTTTGACATGTTTGAGTGACGTTCTGTCGTAATAACTATAGACAATACTAAATCTCGATTTAGTTTGGGCAGGCGAGTGAGCAGTGTCCGCTTGGACGTTAATCAGCAATAATGGCGCACATAGTCGGACAAATGGTAAATGAATCGAGCCTAACCTGAAAGTTGTAGGGCTCTCATTCGTAATTCATTCAGCTTCTACCTACACACCGGCTGAGTACTCACCAGACCAACATAAACGAAGCAGTGTTATCACAACTATTCACACCTGATCGTAGACTTACGAGCGGCCGAACACAGATCCCCAGATTGAGAAACGGTTACACGCAATACACACACTGTACTGTTGAATGATGCACAAATAATTATAATCGGAAGACTCGAGTCATTTTCCATGACAGTTTTGCTCAGCCAAATCAGTAGGTTTCGAAAATACCTAACCAAATCATACAAGAATTCAGACGTTAAACCGCTTGTGAACGGATACTCGTTCCATGTTACTGGTGAGCCGGTCTCAAACTGGCGGTCATTCGTAGTAGACCACAGATTACCGGTCGAGATAATTTTTTCAGCTGGCCGCTTTTGACAAGAAATACTAAACACGAGGTTCGTTCTCATTAGAGCTCCTTAGTAGTATATATCCCTGTCAAGTTTAATGTGGGGCCACTAGCGGTATGATCAACACGGTTAACTCATAGAAACTTGGGTGGAGTTCATAGCCCTGCCATACAAAGATATGCATTACTGACGAACTCTAACTAGACTGAAACTCATTTGTGTTGCTTATATTCAAAAGACGCTGGCCAAGCTGTCTATCTAAATGTGAGAACTGAGATTAACTAGGAGTGGTGTTCAGTCTGAAGCTGAACAAATCCTGGATCAATCATTAATAATAGATTAGTTTTGCAAAATCAAACAGGAGATGATTTTGAACCACGTCATTTGATAGAGATTGGAATTACGTGTAGGGTAGCGTCAACTTTTTCATTTTGGCAACTAGCACCCTCAAAACCGCTGTTGATCTGATGTAGCTATTGGTGCTGATCGCTTACACGTCAGTTCCCGTATGCCGCTTACTCAATCATTTAACATTTCATTTGGCAGACCGAGTAAACACCCATGATTAAGCAATTCCAAAATCACATGGATATTATCACAGTACAAACTGGCGGTAATTCGATCGACTACTGCCTGTTTATCCAGCCATTTTAAAATAGTTCCTTGTGTTATATGAGTTGTACGGTCCGGTGTTTTATTTGCAACAGAATACCAGAAGACCATTTGCAAGTGATAACGACTGTCTAGAATAAGGAGACATCTCGATCTGACATGAATGTGTGGTAGTTTCCTTCGTATTGCAACGGCAACATCACCCTTTCCGACGGAAATGCGTATGCAGCATGCTGTTCAGTTTCGTCAAACCCGGTGTTGTAGTTGGGATATACTGTCTACTCTGGTGGATAGTTGATTATCACTTTAGATCCTGGCGAAAACCGCACACTCGATGGACAAACTACGTTAGGCGCGGTCACATAAGCGATCAATAGTGATAAACAAGCGCACACATCTAAAACTGCACCGTTTCGAGTACCATGTATGCGCCCCATATGAATGTCTGAACCTATCTGATTGACTGATTTTAAATGGCTGAGAACGCTGTCGTTCGCAGATCCGCGTATATATATATATGGTGGATGCGGGTTGAGTCCTGGAACCAACTTGTCCAGTCACTTTATCCAAAACCATTTGCATTTATCTTGACAGATTTCCGTCCAACACAGCCCACTGAGACATAGGTGAATTATCTCTCGTATTTAGGGGGTTAATATTGGCCACTAAAATCAAGGCCTTTCAACTGACCCTTCAATGAAGTGCCATGCATGAGCTCCGATCACGCTGATGCTACCACGAATCTGTAGTCAACGAACCAACCTCGTGCGTGACCATCCTATACGTGTAAGCAAACGTGCATATGCAACTATAATCACATCGTGTGGGCCCGACAAGAACGCACAATAAACCAGGGCAAATCACGAAACGAGTAGAGGTAATGGATTTCCATTGCAAATCAGCGGAATTGAGCCATTCTCGACTCGAGTGTTGCAGCAGTGTTGCGGCAGATCAATAAAACAACTGAAGGGTTATCTGTCAAAGTTGTGCCGTATCTTCCACATGTGACCGATCATTCATCGGCGCTTGGCGCTTGGGAGTACTATTGTTGGTCAACGTTACTCATGTAGAAACTCTCAAGCTACAGTGTTTGATGAACACCGTGTACAACGACTTGACTTATGTAAAACATCACACTGCTCACCCTCACTTGCTGTAACACAAGGCCTAGAACCATCACCGATCACACACAAATGGGATATTGAGTTCCTTCGAACCACCTGAATAAATTACTCAGAAGGTGCTAATTTCAGTATGAATTCCTTTCGTATACTCTCGTCAGTCTTAAACATGTGTCAGGTATAAAAATAAGAACCAACTAAATGAAATTGCTGAAGTTGCAAATGGTAAGCAAAGGCTGAAAGTCAATTATTAGTTACAATAGGTTTGAGGTCGATTGAGCGTCCACAATTCCAGAGCAACTTATGAACAATCAGCTTATTGGTTTATTGACCATCCTCAACTCGTAGCACATAAGCTACTCCAAACCAAATCAACCACCATTGAATTTGCAACTGGTTCACCCGGTGTGTAGTAACCTGTGTCAGGAGCGAAAACTTGTGAATAAACAAAATCCCCGACTGTTCACAAATTGCTCTGATATTGTTGACAGTCCATTGTTTTCTTAGCATACGGAGCCAGCTGTCGCTGAAAAATCACTAAACTCTTGACAAACATTGGAATTAGTAAAGTACAAACGTTCAGCTTAAAAGTAAACCACGACGCAATGTTGACATTGTGGTCCGCGGTCGATGGATAAAATGGCATTACGTAACCGCTGAAGGGCACACTAATGGATGTTTAAATTTATCTCTGAGCCAATTTTGGAGATATTCATCGATTCTGGCTTCGAACTTTCTTTCTGTTCTACTATTGTGGGTTTTTGTAGTGTTCAGGTTCCTGGTTAATGCACACAGTTCAAAAATTTTCAAGTACGCTGGAGCCTTACTAAGCTGTCGTAGATAGTGAGTCCAAAGGGGTTCGAAAACCCTCTTTGTTTGTCATGTGGTTGGCTGTGAGTATCACTCGCAATCCTGCTCGACCTATACTTTCAGTTATTTCATTTACACCTTGTGATTTTCCGTATCGCACCGCCTCTTTTAGGATGTCTACAAGATGAGATACCCCGTTCGCCTAGACTTAGCAATATTGTTTTGTGATTGATGGGAATTCACTCATTCGGTTATCGTTTATCAAATTAAACGGGAAATTTTAATGCTATTTAGAAGCCTTTGATCACGGTTGACTAAGTTGTACGCATAAAACTCCTGACTGGGGCGTGGATGCAGAATGCATGTTTGTTCTGTCTATGATGCAGTGAGTTTGGACTGGAGCGGTTTCTTCATTGGAGAAGGTTCAGCCAATCACTGTTTGCGCACAGACGTCCGAGAGACTTAATTTTGGTCAAACTAGCGTCAACCAGACATACTGGGTGATCAGTTGCTGTTGGATGTGTATCCGTTTCAAACAACCGAGCTGCTAGATGCAAAGTCGTGGGGCGACACAGCAGCGAACCGGCCAAACAAAAATTAAGAAGGCCTGTCGGTAAAACTCAATCGTAAACGCTGTTGATCCTCTATAAAAAAAGGTGCTATTTTTCCAAAACATCCAGATTTCTTGGTACTGCTCAGATACTTATTCTGATTTCCTCTCGACTGAGAGCCCAGAACGCGACAACTAGCTCGTTCACTTGGAACCCTCAAGTATGGGTACTGAAGGACGTGAATTTCACTTTTATAGCGTGAACTACCAAGTTCATAATCCCATTCACATTAAAACGTCGGTGTTGAAGTCGTGCGGGCACAGTCAAGTTACAGAGTTCCGCATAGCTTTTGAACCCAGCTGCATCACTTGACACGGTGTGATAAACAGAACGATCCTGGGGTCTTCTGATAGGCGATCTCTTCGTTGTCCATTGTGTTGAAGAGCCGTGGACCAACAGAATCAATGGTAACGTTTTTTCCTAACTTCTCTTTCTCTCACCGTCAAACACTCCTTGAATGTACAACTATTTCCATCCGTTTATACGTTTGACTAGGAGTGGTATGAGGTTGTGCGAATTTTCTTGATTCCCAAGCGCTCCAAACAATTTTGAAACTCCTCACTGTCGAAGCAGGGACCTTGATCAGTATTGATATTCTGTGATTTTCGGCTATGTGTTCCATCACCACCATGCACATATGGCTTGCATGCTGATCGATATAGTGGATGCTTCGATCCATCTTGTGAACTGTTCAGCCATGACCACGATGTACTGGTTTTCGGAATTGGTTACTGGATAGAGCACCGTCACATCCATCGACCATAATTGCTCAGCTTCAGCCACCGGGATTGGTTGAGTAGGATATTGATTCAAATGGCTAGTGTTCTTCAGCAGCTAACACTGCTGGTACATCCGCACATAATTGTTGAAATCATTCTTCATTCCCAGCCAGTATGTCCTTCGCTTCAGCACTTCGCACTTTCGATGACACCACGTATGAGCCAGTTGACGACATCCCTTCACAATTGTCGCCCTCATCCAGGTCAGTATAACACGTACGCTTATTCCCTCCGGCAGTTGGCGCATTAAAATTCTGGCACTATTCAACCGTTCAGCCATGACCACGATGTACTGGTTTTCGGAATTGGTTACTGGATAGAGCACCGTCACATCCATCGACCATAATTGCTCAGCTTCACCCACAGGGATTGATTGAGTAGGATATTGATTCAAGTGGCTAGTGTTCTTCAGCAGCTAACACTGCTGGTACATCCGCACATAATTGTTGAAATCATTCTTCATTCCCAGCCAGTATGTCCTTCGCTTCAGCACTTCGCACTTTCGATGACACCACGTATGAGCCAGTTGACGACATCCCTTCACAATCGTCGCCTCATCCCGGTCAGTATAACACGTACGTTTATTCTCTCCGGCAGTTGGCGCATTAAAATTCTGGCACTATTCAACCGCAGGTCATAAGTGACTCTGAAAGGTTTGACTTCTAAATGTCCTTCAGTTTCTGGAGGTTGGCCTCCAGATGGAAGCTGGTTAACCACCTCTCGGATCGTTGTATCCATCCCCTGTGCCACTTGCAACTTTCTAGGCTCGTTCTCCGGTTTCATACTCCCAATTCCGACGACGTCCTTGTGCGCCTCATCTATGCGTTGCGTTTGGGAGAGTAGAATGGAAACAAGATTGCCTTTTTCATCTACATGAAGAATTGCAAAGTCATACTCTTATTGTTGTGAAGTCGAAAATGCGAGTTTTTCCCGGAGTTCTTTCGCTGATTTGATCAACTCCAAGGAATTGTGGTCGATCTCCAAATGGAAACGTCGACCCTGCTTGTATGGCCTTCATTTTTCCACGACACACAATCGGGAAACACCCCTTTTCTGTCGTTGAATAGTTTCCTTTAGCAAGAGTTGATACCTGATTGGCATATTCATCACCACCGTCTACCTGCTTCGGCACGGTTCTGATTCCTACGTCATTTACACCCAACCACTGATATTCAGTTTCGATAAGCTCTTGATTGGCTCTTTCTCACCGGTAAAACTGGGTAGTACTCTTCCGAATTTCTTGTAGTGGCCTATGAGGTCACTGAATATTTTAATGGAGCGGCTGTAAGATCTAACGCGCCCAGGAACATCTCACAAAATTCTCTTTGACGTTGACACCGATATCGTCCCCAGAGTACTCAGAAACATCAGTCGTCTGAACATAAAGGGGGCATCCGAAAATCCAGGTGGTTTATGTTTTTAGCGACACTGTTTTCGCCCCCAATGAGGGTTGTCTTATCTCGATCCGATTGCTTGAGTGGAATTTGCCAATATCCGGACCGCAAGTCCAACACTGGGAATAAGCTGGCGTTCTGCAACGTATCAGAAAATTCTGACATTGTTGGGTCAGCCGTGGCCATTTGACTGTAATCAAGTTCAGCCTTCTGAAATTAATATAAAAAACCGTAGTTTCTTACGCGGCCTCTTCAAATTCAAGACCGCCACCTCCTCACTCATCTCTACTGATGGGATTCGGGTATCACCCAGTTCCTTTGATTTGTTTGTCCTCGACTCACTAATTGTAGAGAAGTTTCCCGGTAACGATTGACCTGGCGTAACAACCAATTCTTCCAACATCGGACTTGCGATGAGATCAATCGTGGGCTGCTTCTGAACTGCCGGCGGGTGTCCCCACAATGGACGGTTAGTCAGCATCGTTCTTAATCCTAGTCTAGATCTCGCAGGGCTTTCAACAACGCTGCCTGTAGGGCAACAGAATAAACCAGAGTGTCGCCTCCTGAGACAAGCCAGGCTTTCTCAAACCGTCACATTATTTGTCGGTAATCGGCAGGGCTGTCGAATCTGGCGATTAGCACCTCCTTCGTTGCAACCCACTCCGGCCTCGCAGGACTCCTTTACCTAGTGCCCAGCACCACCTCGATCTTGCTCATAAGGAGTATCTGCAAGGCTGCCAGCTTCGCCCGGCCAATCTCAACTTTGACCATCGCAGCCACGCCCTCGAAATCCTCCGGGAAGTTCCAGACGTCCCAATCTTCGAAAGGTTTCGGCCACGGGATCTTCATTATGGATGTTGATCATGCTACCAACTGTTGTGAGCTAAGAACGCGGATGGCACAATGCTCGCCCACTCAGAAGGTCGGCACGTGGTGCACGTGGCTCAACACCATCTAAAACGCAGACACTCATTTGCAAATGATACTAATCCCAGGA
>QNGE01002029.1:0-131027 GCA_008508345.1 Paragonimus westermani | reverse complement strand
TAATTTTTAAAAGCAATCCGTGTTTCTCTATTTTTCGGAAGCATTTTCCTGAGATGCAAAACAATTTTCCGCCGTGCGGGGAGAGCGTATGTTGACCTTTATGTGACGGATATTGACAGTTGGCAATTTACAGATTGATACTATCGAATGTCTGCAAACCGATTTCCCCGAAAAGTCGATGAGACTGAAGTGATTCTGTCGTCGTTCAATCTCATTTAACCGAATTCATTCATTTACATCAAACCTCGTAGAGTCACTTGTTTCTTGCACATACAAAGTGCATTTATTGGGAGCATCAAACGGAATCGGTTTAGACCAAGGTTGCCATTTTGGGGAAGCATGCATGTCTATAGCAGGATGAATTAAATATGCTCAATAATTGACTACATTTAGCCGGTTATCTGGACGGTTTACAGGAACGACGCAGAAGAATTCACAGAATAGTTAATCACTCACTATGAGATAAAAGAATCTAATGAAGAAACACTACACAGGAGAATGCTATTAATGGTTCAGCTAATTTGCACCGTTAGAGTTGTATCGGATTTTCTGCCGTGTACTTTAACATTCCCATTCATTCCATTTATTGGTCGACCCCGTTCATCAAGTTTGGCCTACACCGATAACCACCCACTGTTAAATAGCAACAAATGAATATTCGACTGAGCCTGTATTCACCATCCATGTGTTCATTCCACCCGCTACATGTGTCTAACTGTCTGCACCAACCTAACCTGTCTGCTCTGCCTCTCACTGAGACACCAGTTTATCACGCCAAGGATCGCCGGCTCAAATGTGGTCGTGAAGCTTAAAATCTAGGAGCCATTGGGGCTCTAGTTGTTCTGTAAGTGAGATGTAACATCAGTAAATCTGCGTACTGCTTGTCAGTGAACAAAGAACGAGCTTTTTCTATTTTCTCGTTTGAGATTTTGCCATGTTACTGTTCCTCTTCCCTGTTGCTTAGTGCTCTCCTTTGGTTTTGGCTTCGGTGACACATCTGAATTGTTTGTTTATTGACTTGGGATTCTTATGTCACCCACAGTGATCATATGACATATGGTACCTCAAAACGTTTTACAAAACCTTGTTCGTTCTTTCATATCCAGGTTTCACTACGCATAACTCCTCGTACATCGAATCGCAACAATGTGTTGGCGCTATTCAGGAAGGAAGCGGTGGATTTAAAAGGTCAACGAAATTGACGCATATGTGCTTCCGCGACATGCAAACCACAAAGCTAATTCGAAAGGTTGAACTGGACCAGATCAAAGTCAAACGTTTCATCAGGTCTCCCTAATTACATACTAAGGCTTTTCAAATTTACCAGCCCATACTGCAACGAGAAAACACATGGCAAGTGGAGAAAATCACGGCGTAATCTCAGTCTCCTCTGAATTACCTGTAAACTGCGTGTATTCATTCTGGGTTGTTTGAAAATATTCGAACAAGTCTTAAACCACTGAGTTGTGGAATGTGGGCCTAAACACAGTCCGAATATCACTATGATAAAGCAAGAAACCTATCGAAAAGAAAGATGAAAAAATCCGACTGGCCTACACATCAGCGGTTTCTGTGCAGTGCACGCTGATGTTCTGAAATGTACAGGTTTTTCAACAACGCCTAAAATTTTGGCACTGGAAGAAAGAGAGAAAATCGCTGATGTTGGTATTCCGATCACTGAGAAAATGATCTTTTAGATACTCATCCACCAGTTAATATATCAAGCTAATCAGCCGGACATAATTCTGCACGAATACAGACGCTAAGCATACTACACCCCTGCAACGTACGACTAAAGATTAAGCACATGTAACGAATGCATAGTAAGCCAGATTTGTGACGTATGGTTGGGTTTCCACAGAGCTTATGTGCTGTCTTCTAGTATGTGCAAATCACACGAGAGATGATTTATATTTTTCATTATGAATAATGCAATAAACGGTGTGTTTTAAGTTTCCGATCGCAACATCCGTCAAAATGAAGTGTTTTGGCATCCTTGCCTTTAATTGGGCGCACAAAAACACTTTTCCAAAACGGTTTTTGCAGATATCCTAGTAGTTACTTGATGGGCGAACAACACTTAGATATATTCCAGATCTGCCACACAGTGCATTCAGGAAACCTGCAGCATTCCATATGGAGAGCTCTATTAATAGATTGAGCTTTATCTGCACTCAAGAAATCGTCTGGTTGTTGTTCATTCTCAGATCCTGCCAAGAATTGTTTTATCATCGTCATCCTCACTAGCGTTTCCGGCTCAGACAATATGAAATCAACTATACAAACGATTTCGGTGACCGCCTGTTCTGTATTTTAGCATACATCTTCAACGTTTTCCTAAAATGCCAGACGTCCTTAGGCTTGTCGAAACAAAAAGCGTCATAAAATGCTTACAGCTCCCTCTTAAAGACACAGGGGACCGCGTGATCCACTGGTTGTAATCTACTTAATTACTGGGAGCACGCCAGTCAGTTGAACGGTGTTTTATACTCCATACTTCCACATAGCTTCTTACGTTGCAGAGAGATAAAAATAACCTTCCCTCTCAAGGAACGCGACGGTAATGTACGTAACTGTCAATCCTGCTCAGAATTCCACGGTTACACAACACTGCATGCTTTGACACACGTTGTCTGTATCCTACTGACGACCAGGTTCTCCAAGCTGTTCAGGCTTGTTGTAGTATAGGTGTCATTCTTCGATGAATATTCCAATCTAACGCTTCCACTAATGGGTATCATACTTCTGTCCTGGATTTACTGATAGCTAAGTGCTGGTATCATCCAAGATGAAGACATTGCACGGGGTACTCACACGAGTTCTAATCCAGGTGACACATGGTCGGTTTGGCTTTTTACGCTAAATTCTATAAAAATAGTATTTGAATGTGCTCAATCTGAGTTTGTTTAGTTTATTCCCGAACCCCTCTAATTAGCAAGTATGGGGTATTCATTTCTTTCTACTTATGATTTATGCGAGTAGTCTGTCCACTGACATATTTAGGGGAATCAACTTACCTGTTTTAACACTGACGATTCATATATGAAGCTTCTGAAGCGATGGTGATGGTGAACAAACATTTCTGCTTCAAACAAACGTGTTCCAGGTGTGAGTTAAGCCATTTAGAATACATTAAAATGAAAAAAATTATAGATAGTTCACCCACTTCTAGTAATGTGATGAATTTTTACATAGGAAGCATTTAATCTATTCACAAGATCCACGGAATATTAGTGCACTTCCTATGTTACCGCAAAATTTGTTAGATTTGATTGCTGTTGATGAACTAAAAACTTTCTAAAGATATACTTACACATACTTTTGACAAAGTTACTTTATCGACCAGTTCAGTTCATGTTTGCGCTAAAATTATTTATGTCGGAGCAATTTGGGCAAACTGTGGAAAGTTGAAAGAGGCCAAACGATTGTGTGTAGCAGTGTTTTCGAAAACTAGTGAGGAGACTTTCTAAGGAAAATTAAAAAAATTAAGCATGTGGTTTTGGGCAACCAAATATCGTTGGAGTGAGCAAATAAACTGTCATTCGTTGCCCACTGTATTCTCAGTTGCTTTCCCATAATTATGCCTCAGGTAAATTTTCCCCAAAATGTTTACTGTCAGGATAACTACTCCTTTTTTCCAGTTAAAACCACTTAGCTGTTTTATTCAAAACTACAAACCGATACTTTTCTCTGGACGTACCTATTAATGATGAGACAGAAACTGATCCTTAAAAGGAAGTCCGATCAAGTCTTCTCTTTTCGTACCGTATGGGGACTAAACCATTATCATTTCATGAGTTGTTCGATATATGCATTTTTTGCCGTAATTGTTCTAACAAGTAGTGACTTCTTGTTGTATCCTTCCCACAAACTGTAACGGCAGGTCTGAGGACGTTTCGACAAGAATGGCCAATGTTTCCGCCGTGTGATTACAGTAAGTAACTTCAGGTTAGAGACGATAGAGATTGTGAAACATTGTTTCGTTTTCCTCTGGTTCCACCTTGAAAAACAGTGTGTTTCGGTTTCTCCTGGTGTCACTTCAAAAATTGGAGCTTCCATGATCTGTTAACAACGTAAAGCGTTATATCGAGAAAGAGGGCAATGGATCCTTTTACGGCGTTAATAGGCGGGTGATTTGATTTGCTGCTGACGGTTGCAAGAATCACCCTGTAAACCGTTTTTGGTCGTGTTGCAATAGATTTCGCTCAGTATACAACCTGAATTTAGTGGTTTACAACCAACGGGAGACTATTGGTTGATTCAGGACTATTGATCATCGGCATTATGGATAACCATCAGTTCGCCTCACCTCTTTCTCATGCGATAGTTTTATTCCATGATAATTACTGATGTCTCTTGGTAAATGTTTTGAGGCTTTGTTGCAAACTTACTCTCAATAGCAATATCTGAATACAACGGTTCACTTTTGTGCTAGTGCATAATATTCCGTTCAGTAGCAAGGCATATTCAACACAACATTTTGGGCCCTCGTAAAGTAGCTAAGTTGCCGGAAAATATTTGGACGATTCTAATTTCCGTACCGAAATTTGTTGCTTTGTAAATTTCCCATGTTCATATCATGTTCATAACACTGCTGTACAGCATTCATTCAGCTCAGTTTGCATAATTTGTGGACAGACATCTCAGGTGCTTCCTACTGATACAGTATTACACTCTCCATATACAATCACGAAATAATCTTGAAGACAGAGACAAGTTTCTTCTACAGTCTATTGTGGTATGAGGCAAAACTTTTACTCAATAACCATCACCGCGAAACTAAAATTTCCTCCCTTTTAGTTTTTATCTAAACTTTCGGGTCAAAGTTAACGTTGTTTACATAACAATGAAAACAATAGATTATTTGGTAGAGAAAACTGAACCAAGGATGAATTCATAAGTGTTCTGTAACTCAACGTCAGAATCGGGGGCATAACCTTCTGTCACATCGTTTTCATGAAGGACTCAAGTGAAATGGTCTACTCTGAAGTAAGGAAGTGGTACAAAAACCGAAAAGGAAAAATAGTATTTTCTTCAAAGCCTGCTAAGGTTATTGTAACTCATATAATTCCTTGTTTGTTTATTAAGCCAGTATTTGATACACAGACGTCTCCATTCTGTGTTAGCATTGCTGTAAAATCCATCCGGTTTACAACAAACCCATACATATGTGTGACGCGAGTGTTCATTCTCCTTTTGTCCATCTCTCCACAAGCTGTAACGTGCTCGCGCCAGCGGTAATTAGATTGCGTAAGTTGTTTTATTATGCTACATCCTAGATTTTCAGTCCATGCGATATTCGCACATAAGTTAAAATATAAAACGTATCTTGTTATTCTTTCAGAAAGCTTCTTATATGATAAAAATAGGTGAAAAGCCCTTGTCCTTAAAAACATGCATTGTCCGAATAGGTAACATGCTTCCCGTTATAACCCCAACGTGTTAAATGTACATCAGAAATTTCTTCTTCTTAAAACAACCTTGTGAACGCACATCTAAAAATGAACGAATGGCAAACTGAAGGCGATCTTCTGGTCAATAATATAAAAAAAATTACCGTTCACAACTTGGTTCGTAAACTGTGAGTAACTAGATACAGAAACCACATTTTTGCGTCAGATGTTGAGTTCGGTGGAAGCAAATAGCCTGGAAATTTGTTTTTCCTAGAATAATTTAGTTATTACTAGATTATAGCCGTTGTACAGTCTGACTACTGGTTGGCTGCTGAGCCAAGTGAACTTATGATAAATTTTTGTGATTTTTGTGGCGAGTAAGATAAATTAGTCAGTCGCCTGATTATCAGCTTAAAGTCCGTTACCTCACTATCCCATGAATTTTAGAAAATATTGTAACCGTACTTTCCTTGTCAATTTTTAACTCAGGAAAATGTGTACAACTAAGAGACAAGCAATTTACTCTCCAAGCAATTACCATGAACATGGGTAAACCCAGCCAGTGTGCAACTCGCTGTGAAAGCTTTTACTCCACAGATACACACAACGTAGGTTTGATAGGCATGTAGATTTCGATAACTAGCTGTCTTGCCGATTAACTCAGGGCAAACGCTTCCAATATACATAACGTTCTTGTTTGGATTTTCCCACATCCCATTAGAGATGTGTTACTTTAAGTGACCGTCGTGTAGGTTTAAGGATTTTGTTTCGTTCCATATTCTCCGGTCTACCTCTTACGATATTCATTCACAAATTATCGTCATAAAACAGTGATGTATTTTCCAATTTACGCTCATGAAAAATGGCTCATAATTAGATCATCAAATGATGTATACTTTAACACTGTTCATTTCGAGAAATAGCAACCTATATGCAATGGGTGTTCTGCAACAGAGGAATGATTACACTGATCACTTTATGTAGTTACCTCCAAAACCACATGGCACGCAGGGCATACTTAGGGAGACCAAAACAAACGAAAAAGTATATGATTCACATTGCAAAAACGACACAATCGACAGTATAGTCATTTTTCTACTGATCTTCACTTATCAAGAAACTTAGTGTTTTTGAGGGTAATTAATGTTGCTGTTCTTGTTGTACTCAACGCAGAATATCACTTTTCTAGGAATACTTTTGCAGTCACTGGAAACCCCACATCTTATCTCGGTTATGTCGACATTCTGTTAGCAATTCAACACAGACGCTTATGCATATCCTTTCCACCTGCAATTCTGAATGATTGGCAGTGAGGTCCACCCGTGTAGACATATCCACCCATTTGGCCGCAGCATATCTGGAGTCCTAGCCAGATTGTTGTCTCACTTGAGGAATATTTCTAATTGGTAGCACTTTGATTGTGAGGAAATAAGGAAGATTCACAAGCATGTTTGCCAGAGTTTTTTCCGATGTTTACACCGACACTCATGGACAGCGTTAACAACAAAAACAAGGTGCATATATTGCTCATACTCTGGTCGTGATGTCGCGACAGATTTCGTCGCAGCGTGAATAGTCATTAGTGGCAGATATATATTAAACAGCGAATGGATTATAGCAATATCTGGGTGATCGGAAAGAGTTGAACAATTTTCTGCATTGGCATATCTCCCAATTTTCCAGGTGCTTTCTTGGTGTTTGCTTTCTCTTTGTTAGATTACCGAATCTGAGCCTGTTCAACCTCAACATATCGGCCGGCTGAGATAGCACATATGATGTTAAATAATAACAGTCATTAACTGTTTACTT
Organism: Paragonimus westermani; assembly: GCA_008508345.1. Lineage (NCBI taxonomy): Eukaryota > Metazoa > Platyhelminthes > Trematoda > Plagiorchiida > Troglotrematidae > Paragonimus > Paragonimus westermani. Next base: position 123,825 of record QNGE01002029.1, on the reverse strand, counting down.
GGAGCCGAATCAGTAGTACAAAATGCTTAAGATATTTATGAAGTATGTTCAAATTGCATTCTCGGAGCACTTTGGCCTTCAAATAAGTTACAACATTTAGCTTAATCTGGCAGCTTGACGAAGTGAGTAGCCCTGTAATACAAAACAAATTTTTGTAGAGTATTTTACTGGGGCACCAAACTAAAACTAGTCAGGGGTTAACGCGATGCGTCTCTTTGAACAGTATATCAACTGAAACTAAACAATTCAATGTGGTGACACTTCTATGGCAATAACACTTGGGTGGGTGGGCATCTACATTTGTCAAGCTCAGCATCACAATCGTTTGAATGAAGTCCAATACGCAAGCTTGTTGACCATTCCAGAGCTAATCCTACCGAATCCACAATGCAGGGAGAGGCAGTCTCGCCGCGGACTAAGTTAGTGTCAAGGGGCTATCAGGAACCACTTATTGTACAGCTTGAACAGGCTGTCGACGTTGTAACACATCCAGCGTTACTTTTTAAAATTCGCACGTTCTTCTTACTCACCCGTGAGTATGACGAATTGACAGATGATTCAGCGGTCTCTAATTAGTCTCATCATCTGCAATTGCACTGCTGCTGTTCCCGCCATCTCGGTGAAAACGTGTGAAAAAACGATGTCAGCATTTTCAGGGAAGAATATTGACGTGAATACGTAGCACCTTACATAGGCAGGATGGAATTCAGTCAAAAAACGAGGAACATGTAGCATATCACAAAGTGTGTCAGATATTAGCTCACGTGAGCAGATAAATTCACAGCTGAATACAGAAGCAGAAATCCGGTAACCTTTCGTGCATATTTCTTTGTAATGATGCGACGCAAGTGTAGTCCAGCAGTTGTCAATTGCGTTCTGTTTGTAAGTTAACATTATGGAAGGCTAGATTTTGCAAAAATTATTGCTATGTGAATGTTCAAGCCAATGTGCGTAATCAGAATACTTCTTTGTAAACATGCTGCTACCAAGTGCTGAGGTTTTTCCTTAATATATATATTTTTTGCACCTCTAATTGCTAAGAAGACACTACATTTTGAACACTCGTGAAGATGCAACAAAATGTGTCCACATATGAATCTCGTAATATCAGCTTGTTGTATTTTTTTCCTATTTTGATGATGGGAAAATGATGCATCAAAAAGCAGAAATTTTAAACGAAAAAATATTGTCCAACTGCAATCTGTCGAGAGCGCTTTGAAATTGGGCAACACACTATGTGCACCTTACTTCAGAAGCACATTGCGGCATGAAACTGGTTATCGAGATACACAGGTGTTAGAACGAAGGCTTGACAAACAGTTAAGTGTTAAAGTGGAATATGGATTGCATAGCACATTAGATAACAGCTCTCAGATCTTTTTGAATGAAAGAATTTCATATACTGCACATGCAAATCAGCGGTCTACGACCAGCAAACAAAATGATAGTTTTGCCAACCGAAGCGTAAGCACACACCAAGTAATTTGAATATCTGGTGGAAACCCAATCCATCTGCTTTCTTCGGTTTACTTGCATACTACTCACCAAATACACAAGAACTGATAATTTTAAAAGTTTACAGAAGTATTAGCATAGTTAATTCAATCTAAAAACTACCTTGACGACTTCAGTCACATTGTTTTCTGTCTAACAACACCAGTGAATAACAAGCCGTGATTTCGGTAGAATGAAAGCAAAACAGCTGAGAAGTCTACGGTTGTCTGCTTAATAGTCTGATCAGGCTTTAACACATTCCAAAACTTCGAGGTAAGCAATCGACTTTCAGGAAATTACCGATAACATCTACTACTCAAACGTTTATTACATGTGTTTATTCGTGAACATTTTCACTATGTATAAGATGTCAAGGCAGGATATCTGCACGGATGCGTTTAGCCATGTGATCTTACTAATAAATTAAGGCACACCTCGGCGAGTTTCTCGGAACTGCAGAAACAAATCACCTGAACATAACACCTCAAATTGCATCTCTATACGATTTCAGGTTATTTGACTTTATTGACGAAAGAATTTTCACTTAAAATTTTAGGCATATTTACGATTATTGTGCAACGACACTAAAAACATCATCCTACAAAATATAGCCTGTGTGCAGCGATCACATGACATGTCTTAACGGCCACAGTGGAAACGGTTCTCTCAATGACAATCTAAAATTTTCTGCCAACCAAATGACGCAGTTTGCACATGACACTTGGCCGCCAGAGCTCAACAGTCTCTCTCTCAAAACTAACACACACCAGCCTCAGCACATGGCTTACATCTGACCAATGGTAATCCTTTTCTGACAGTCAGTTATCAGCTTTTCTAAGTGAGAATTCATTCGAACGCACAACAAGCTACCATCGTTAAGAATTCTCTATGAAATCTTCCGGTGCAATTTCCTTCTTTTCAGCTGTTTCACAATTTGGAGTACGCTCAGCTCATTCACAAGCCCATGCTGTCTGGCGCGCACGCATACCTCCTAATGCCTCTCGTATTCCGTTGATTTTTGAGTGGTTTACAAAGTTATGCTCACCCGGTCTGGCTAATTTTTATCTACTTTGTGAAGGAGTGTGAGGTGTGTAACGCTGTTACAGTCTGTCCACTTCATGTGACGTACTTTCTTTGCAGCGTGTAAAAGTATTAAGCCGTCACAGATGTACACTAGCTACAAACTGCTCACTTGTTCAGTGCGATCTATAAAACGTAGAGAAATATGGCAAAGGATACTGTAAAACTTGGGTGTTTAAGTGTGACCTGTACCACACTTGTTTTTGTAGGTGTACATTGGGAGCTGATATGCAATCCTAGATACTTGCAGTAGCCCCGGGCGGAAGAGCTGTTCACTTACAAAGCTTGCAACTTTCCATACACCGTAATATACTTCCCAAAGCTGAACGAAAGTCAGCACAATAACAAACGCCTGAGCGTGAAACTGGTGGTTGCAACCCCCACCATTTCCGTCATCAATTAGTTTGTATTAAAACTGGTGGGATATATCAGCGGAGCAACGTACTCCAGTTACCCATCTGGAAATTTGCAAATTAACGACCGATAACCGCGACTAAAAACTACTGTCTGCGTTTGTTTTCTGTTACTCCATGTGCTGGGCTACAGTGTCACTTCATTCAGTGAGATTGTCCATAGTTGGAAAATCTCATAGAACGATCGTGATCAAATCGTGAACTGCGGAGACATTGACTGTTACGCTACCAAAGGTTGGGGAGTGCAAACTACTTCGTCTCCGAATACTCCTCACAGTCACTTTCGACATGTTTGAGTGAGTATTTGTTACCAGGGTGAAAAAACAGAAAAAATGGAGAGTTGGATGACGTAATGCGGGTGACAGTTTTACCACGGTTTTTCAATCACTTTTGCTACGAAAATTACAGGGGGCAAAGCAACAAGATTTGTTGGGCCTATTTACGAACAAAATTTCTCTGCTCAACAATGGCGTTGTTGGATTCCATCGTGAACTGTTTGAAAAATCCTGCTGGGTCAGTCGATCCCGTGGATCATTTGGTGGATCCCATATGAGACATTGGGGCGGGTGGGTAACAGATTCTAAATGTGATTTTTTCGAGCTCCTGGTGTGGCTGCGTAGCTCCACTGGTGAAGCACTTGACGCGTTCAGATATGCTGTGTCTGTCGCTGGTTCGAATTCAGCTGAAGCCCTGACTTTTCACAAGTGGGTCTCATCTACAGTTTGGGTGAGTCAACCGGTTACTGCAAATATGCCCATTTTTCACCATTAGTTCGTGCAGACATGTATATCGAACACGCTGAATCATTCAAGGAAGTTGCGTCCTAGTGTTCATGCCAGTTCTTTAGCTTTTATTAGAAAAATATAAACCGCACGAAGTTGCAATCATTGCTCCGATTCCTTGATCACTGCGGACGGCGGCAAGACAGAAATGGTAGAAGAATGTTATCGGATCTGCAACTGTCACGTATTTACCTGAGATTTCCATTTCATCAACAACTCCAGATTTTCACATCTCATAAAACGAAAGTTGCGGGACAGTAAAAGCGCCTCATTCTATGCATTGTTTAGGTGCCCAGTCTCATTTGTGTGCAGACAGGAGTATTTTGATAATATTCTTGTTGCTGTGAACGTAAGTTGTTGAGCTGAGTCTACAGGGCTGAGTCATCTAAATATATATTTGCAGATGTGGCTCAAAAACCATGTCAAACCCTGTATTCTTTATTTTGCCCACTTTATTCACGCAACTTCTTCCGTTAACCTATCGACGGTATAGTGCCCATCAGATATTATGCCTAGTAACCTGGACTGAAATGAATCTTTTCTCATTAGTCTGAGGATGGACCTCTAACACGACGACTTCCAACAACGCCAGTCGTCCGGTGTGTTCGATAACCACTCGGACACAAAATAAACGAAGTCCTTTTACCAGAGCTGCTCCAACTGACTGATAACTAGTTATTTCCAAACGTTTCAATGTGAGATAGGTGGAGCAGCGGTTGATATCTTATCTCCGGGAACTAGATTCGAAATCATTCTTCATATCTGAAATGGGATATACACGGTGGATAAGTTTTGACAACAGCGTAGCTGGCATAACTTGTGTTTCTGCATAACTGAATTTTTAATAAAATCCCAGCACTGGTGTGCGGAATCCGTAATTAGCTAATGAACTTGCAACAGGTAAAATTCTAGAATACTCCTCTGAACTATCGAAAAACTGGGAAGGTATCATGAGGATACATACTTTACACTCTCCTGGCCAAAAAAGTAGGTATATCGGTGTGCGGAATTAAATCCGTTACCTTCACTTTTTGACGTTTGAAGGCAGATACAATCAGTTGTTTTGGTAACAGTGTTAGAAGCTTATTGCGTACGTCAAAATGTGTATTGTGTTTAATCCAGTGTTCAAACGATTTACTGTCAAAATGAGTTGTCAATTGAGAGTGTCTGTGGGTATTAGATTTACTCCCAGCACAGTTATGGTGAATAAAACTGACAAAAATGCAATCGATTGGAAATTCAAAAACAGTTGTATGCAAAAAATACTTGACATAGTCAAATCCATTCACGAAAGTTGATACACTGTTTAGTGGCAAATTATGTAAATATTTTGCCTTACGCGTACTTTGTTCCATCAGAAGACCACCACTGCAATGCTGAGTCCACAAATGAACATTGTAAATGACACTTCAGAAAATCGAAATATTGTAATTTACTGAGAATAAAACTTGCTAACCGTTCAGTTATTTTGCAAGTTTCTGCCCACTGGACAGGGAACGAGTAACTGAAAACTCAACCTACGAGTTAATGTGGTTAAATCACATCTGAAATGACCAATTTGACACGATGCAATTTTTTAGTACAGATATTTGATCAGTGAATATCTGCTCTACTTAAAGCAGTTATCCCACAGCTGTGATACGTAGCTTTTTTCCACCAACTGACTAAGTTTCTTGCAAATCAGCGGAATGTTACTGACTACATTCCGTGACAGAATTTGGCTGGCAGGTGTCACTCAGAAAAACAGTTGACAGAGAGAGATTGACACTGAACGGTAGTTACTGAAAAGTGGTTTTTCCATCAACTCCTTTCTAGGCATCTCATGGAGGTGCAACACAGTCTCTTAATACATAGAACGTTATTATATTGACATAGTCACTCTACTTTCTAACAAATTTTTTCTACAGCTTCGCGAAATAAATTTGAACACAGTTTGTGGAAAATTAGTTTTCCTAATACTCTTTTTAATGCCTTCTTGATTCTTCCTAAGACCCTTTGATAACAACAGAAATGCTTTCACTGAATACATGGTCAGTGATGCACTCAATTAATTACATTAACAACTCGTCTACACATCAGGTGATAATCACGTCAACTCAGCATACCTCATTAAGTGTCGTGTTAGCAAAATTTTATTTGAATTCTCATCGGTTTTTTTTTTTAAACGTGACCCAGAAGGTGATGACAGGTAATAAGCACAGTTTTACTGAGTGAGGCAACAAAGACAGAACACTTATCATTTTTAAATGAAAGGTCCAAATGACATCATTTAAAGAGAATGTAAACCAGTGCAGATCTACTCAACTCAGCGTGTGTACAGCATTCGATACGGTGATGTGCAAAAATAATTCGACCGATAACACTGGACCAGCAATTGCGCTGAGTTATATCGATTCTGTGGTAAACAAATTTACACGTGGTGCAGGAAACTGTTGTATTCTGTGCGCTTTGCTTAGTCATATTACTTTAAAACCTTTGCTGCAGCCTTTATACCATTGAACAAATGAAATCAAACGAACAGAGACGTTCATAATGCGTTCTTACTTTCCAAACAAACGGGATCTAGATGGGTTGTAATTCAGCAAAATAAACAGCAGGGTTAGTAATAAACATGAGAAGTGTGAGTACTGGTCGAAAGATCCTATGTGAAATGTAATGCACGTTGAACGAAGGTAATAGTATGTGAGGTTTCCATAGAGGTGGTTTAGCCTACGTTAAATTCACTCCGCAGATTCAGCTGAGACAAACGGATGCGAGAATTCACCTTTCGATATGCTTGGCAGACGGAGATGGAAATTAAACTTCGAACACGAACCAACAAGGAACACGGTATAGAAATTTTAGAAAATGACCTGTTCTGTACTAGCGCGCTTTTACTTAATATTCAAGGACTATAGAAAATTTTGGATGGCGTTTTAAACAGAATTTCGCCCAGAACTATTGAAAATACGTTATGCTTATTACTTAAGTTCTGCTCTTCGCGATGGACCAATTCTGTTCTCTTCACAGGTGTATCAGACAGACCAAAGGGACCAACCAGACAAAATGTAATTACACGCGCTGGATCGTTTGTCGTCCTACTAAGCGCTCAAAGTTGTTTGTTTATTGAGGCATTGTCCCGAGAGTACGCAGCTAAATTATTTTATGGACGCAAGACTGATGTCTGCCGAACGAAAAGAAGGGGACGTAGAAAATGTATACATAATCACAGAATACACTGATCGTCCATAGGTTACCTACCAGTGTTCGACAACCGTTGAATGAGAGGTGCACACCAAACAAAACACTATGCAGTAGTGCAGTCACACTCGCTAATAATCAATAGCGAATTACGATAGCTTAATTAATTATACTCTCAGACACTACTCACTTGTGCACTGGTTGAGTTCCGATGTGCTAGTTAGTCGTCGACAATTTTGCGCAAAAAGTTTGTTATGTTGAACAGTTGTGGAGTAATTTTTAAATTCCGCTGAACGTTTGTTCATCTCCCATATGCAAACTGATTTTTGCAGCTGTTGCTTCCTTCTTACTGATGTCACAGCCGTAAAAAATGATCCAAACTGGAGGCCGACAAAGCTAGAGTTCGATTTACCACATTTTCAGATAATTACATGGGATGCGCTGAGGTTTTGGGTTAGGTATCTGCAGACATATTTACAACATGGGTCACACAATAAAAAGAACTGCTACCATCACATTAGTCCCGAAGATAGGTACAACCATGGTTCAATTCTTGAATGTCGCTAAAAGCTTTGATATCTTTCCAACTGAACGTTTGCTGCCACGGATTATCTTAACCGATCTATATCAGTTTACTCACTGTCAACCTGTTTTCATCGCTAGCTAGGACTGATCGGATTGTTTTCACTGATTGGGAGAATGCAGTTTAGTTTCCTTCTGTCTCAGTACCGCACATATATCAGCTTCAGCAGTAGGCATATAGAGTTTTTCCTTCTTGAGTGGTGTGATGTTCGATCATTTCTCATACTTAAGTTAAATGATCTTTGTTGAATCGTTTGAGTATGCACACGTAATTGATAAGGTGCTTTCGATGATCAATACGGACGTAGAAGTCCTCCGAGTTGCGACTTATTTTCAATTTTTTCTCATGCAAACGCATTTACAGTCCCCAAGAACTCACTTTTGGTAAAGTATACCGATGGCGCAATCCTCACCGTTTTAACTACGGAGATACGTTCCTTCCTTGCCTTGCAGAAAGATCACCAACTGAGTAATTTGTCTGACACACCCTTCTTATTCGTTCGTCTGTCCAGAGGCATCGCTGTTTAATCTTCCCTCCTCAAAGTTACCTACTGCCATCACTGTAGACGGTTGATCGCAAATACAAGTCGAGCAACCAAGTTCTTAATTCTCAGTCTGTTTAGGTATTGCGTTGAGTGAAAATACAAAGTGACTCTTCCAAGGTAATCGGTTTTCTGAAGTGAGAAGACTAGCGTTTATATATATTTTTTGGCCTTTCATAATTCCCTCCTTTTTTATGGATTTACAAGTAAAACTTAATCAGTTACGTGATTTTTCTTTGTCTGTTTATCATATATTTTTTTAGATCTTTCACTGCAGAAGTCCAGTAGTTCTAACATCACTGAGTTTACTGTGTTTCAATGTACTAAATCATTCGTCATTTATTTGCTAACTCTGGCGTTATTCTGATTATCACGTCCATCTTTATCTTGTTGGATGTACGCCTACATCCCTCAGTATTTTTCATTTCTATAATTACATACCATTACTCGTGATTGGTGATCCTCTGCAACAATTTACTTAGAACGGTTTCTTAGCAACCTCAGTAATTTTGCAAATGGATAACCCATAACATTCAACCGATGTATATTACACTTTTTTCAAGACGGTGCCAATGAAAATGGTGACCGATCGCACATGAGTGCAGACGGTAACTTATTATCTTTACTATAACAAGACAGGATGAAAACTTACAGCTGTGGTCCCGGGTCTATAAGCGTTGGCTACTAGACGTATAGAAATCATATACAGACTGTCAAGTACCAGCTGAAGGAAAGGCCGCCATATCCAAATGGTTGTATTTTACGGCACTGAATGTGTAGGACTGTTTAGATAACAAGAGATAATTCGTTTGTTAGTCAACAGAACGTCATTTACAGCTGTGATGTTATTCATGAGAGGGATCTTTAAACAAAGAGAATTTTGTGACTAAGAGTTAACTGTGGATGTCAGCTTATTATTTGTCACACCTGAAAATATTCGCTTCTCCTATGAAGATTAGTTAGGCTTTGTTTATATTCATTGCGCGCAGCAGTTAATTGAATCACATCAGCGTCTTGACAACTGTACCGGCAATCTGAAATAGACACGTACTGTCAGGAGAGTTAGACTTCTCTTAGTGGCTTCCTGCAGGACCTGATCATATAAGTTACACAAAACCCTCATTAACCATTACGTGTTCGGTAACATGGATCTATATCATGGTGAACCCATTCGCAAAAGAGGGTGAAACAGCAACGGTAGAGATCAGCTTTGACAGTTAAGTGCATACCGTTGCTTTCATTTATGGTATTCTTCCTCCCAATCCTCTTGAACGCGTTTGCGAAAGTGCCTCGTGGGTGACCACTAACACTCAAATGGAATTTACCGGCAGAATTTGCTAAACCCTACCTAACTCTACCACCCGTGAACTGTGACGCATCCAGACAATACAGTGCAGAAGACAAAGACAGAGGACTAACAAAAGTTGTGTGCTCTCCCCAAACCCCATCGTGAACAGATCAGCAAAAATTGTTGACCAATTTATACAACATTTTGACCTTGGTTGAAAGGTAAAGGTTCTGAAATAATAAACGCACATGTGATCCACGTCCTACAAATGGCACAAAATGCAGGAAATCTGACTTTGGACCTTTGTTTTCAAAGCAAAGATCAACTTGCCAAAAATAAAGGTTATTGGCCGAGCTAAACACATTCCTCCGTCTCATTTGAGACGTTGGAGAAATGCCTGTTGGTTGATCGGTGTCAGTAACCACTATCTTGCTCAAACTGACGCTAGTACGTAGTGAAGTGATAAAGAGATTCACCTTGTTTTCATGAGATCCCTTCTGTTCACAGGTCTCATTGCGGTGGCCTTTGAAACAAACAGGAAGCGAAATGTAAAAATACAGATTTTAGATTGGATCACTGGCGTATCAATCCTTTTTCAAGTGGTGGTCAGGGTACTTCTGAGGCCAAATTTAACTTTACATGGAATTCCCCGACATATTCCTCGAAGCAGCGTCCATGGCAGAACATTTTCAGTTTTTCTAGATTAATTCTGTAGAGTCATTTATACTTGTCTTAAGCGTGTATCACTGAATAACACTGCTGCGCTCCCCTCACCACATGGTGTCTGATCTTCTCTATTCTATTTCTACTACATGGTAGATCAGACTTCTTGAAGAGTACTTGGAGGTTCACTTAATATGAGACTAATGAGTCCATCAAGTGGTGAGCTGACTGAAGATGGGTGTGCTTTACTTTTTTGCAAGTAACATGTCGGACATTTTAAGGCAGCCAGCTGAAGGAACCATACAGGAACCAGTCGGAAAGTAATCTGGGGCAAAATCTCAGTAGGCTGACCTACAAATCTAGCGCACGCATATGACTGCATGCGAAGTCTGCAAAATCTCTTTGACCTAGCTTTCTGCAAAAACTGCTTCGCCTAACTCCGTAAAGTAAATCGGGTGATATAGTCTGTTATTAACGGCCAAGGCTATCGGCGAATAAGCACTGTCTGCAACGAATTGCAGAAGGCTAATGCAATTGACAAATGGTGGGTTTGCGATACGTCTGGAGATGAACAAGGAGGGCCAGGATCACCGGCACCGTCTCGTTAGTGATCTGTTTCAAAATCTTGCACGAACGGTGAGAATGTGCGGGCGGTTGCGCACACTGTTTCATCGTTCTATTTCGGCTGAGCATTATTCAGGTGGCGACTACGGCTTGCAGCATTTTAAACAGTGGGCTGGAATTCATTGTGCTCAGTGTTAAGGATAATTGTTAGATGATTAGGGTTGAGCAGCTGCTCAGGTCAAATGTCAATAGAGTGAAAGGCTTAGACATTCGGTAAATGATCGCGAGCTTCTGTCAAGAAGGATTACTCAAATATCCAAACTCACACCGATCACGCCAAGCTCTTCATCAGCACAGCAACTGATAACAGGGCTCACTTAAACCAGACGACCACTCGTTTGGTTGTAGACTAACATTACTGAACACCCAAGGTGTCCTTCCGAGTGAAATTGAAATATCAGGTGTGTAGCTAAAATCATGCTCGGGACATAGTAACAGATGATCGCTTAAGTAGCAAAACTTGTCACTGGTTGCAATTGGGCTAGTTAAACTTACAGATTTTGTTCTCATTCATCACCCTTTTCAACTCATTTGTCATATATGCCAAAAGTTGATCACCTCATTAAAAAAGCTATCATATTCGTCTCTTTCATCGTCTATGTTCACATTTCTCACTTGTGTATCGATCATTACCCACTACAGTAGGTTCGTGTGAACTAAGCATGAGGGACCGGATATTAGGAACTTGAACACAACACCTGTTAAACTGGGACTGGGTTACGAAGAGAACGAGTTACCAGGGACCGACAGGAATGATAACATTTGGGTCCCTGATGGCTGAACGCAATAGTGTAGTCAACATCTTGGATTGACGGTTTAATCGTTCTCTATCAGGTTCAGTGCGGCATTTATGTTGGAACTGGTTCACCACCAAACGTGGTGATACAACTGGCGATAAGATGTCTAAATGATTATATTGTTGTTTAATTTGTTGTTTAAACTTCCACAATTTTAACATTTAAACGCTTAAATCAGGCAAGGCTTAGCAAAATGGAGAACACAAGGCGCTGTGACAGCGAGTATTGTGCCACGCCATAGTTGGTTTCGAGTGATTCATATGGAAGAATTACACAGTTATTGGCTTAATTGTTGCTATGTTTCATATAATTTTGGCTTCAACTCGGCAGGGAGATTTCCAGACTCACTTTAAGCTAATCAGATGTAAGGAATTTTGAGAACTGCAGAACATAGGACTAGTGGTTTAGCCCAGCAAGTTTACACGTCCTCACTGCCGCAACTCCAAACTAAAAATAGTAAATTTCCTGACTCCAAAAATCTTAGGTGGATAGAGCAATGACTTCAAAATAGGATGTACTGGGGCACTTTACTGTTGTTAAGCCTGGAAATGGCATCCCATCATGTCTAATTGGCAATTCGAACACTCCTTACGCAAAGTTTCAACTATGCGACGACAATTTTGGCCATAATTTGCAAGTTGCTAAAAACCGTTTTGAGAGAATTGAATTATGGTCTGTAGGACAATAATCACCGGATCTTTAGTCCACCGCACAGTGAAACTTGCGATGCCCATTAATGTTTAGAGAGCTGGCTTATAGTCTCCAGTAGCAATAAACAGAGACAAATAGCACTACCTAACTTGGTGAGACCATGCAAAGTAGCTAATCTCGTTGTATGCACTCACTAGGCCTTTGTGTATTTGAACTCATACCCTTGTAAGTAACGCTGTTTTTGATGTACATTGCCCACCATGCAGGGCGTGAAACGTAAACGATTACAAGGTAAGTAGCATGTATTCACCAGAAAACATCAAATTGGTTGTTGTCGAAATGTTAGAAGGAACAACACGTTTTTGGTTTATTTGAACAAATGTACACCCGACTAGTGCATGCCACCGAAAATTCCCTAGATCTGAAGCTACTCCTGAAAGCCTTCAACTTTTAGCGTTGTTTTCGCGTTAAACTGCGTACGAGTGTGGATAAACCAGCAGACAATTTGTCACATTAAGTTATAATCCGTTGGAGGATGAACTGATCGCTTTAGGTGACGTTATTTAATAAGGACTAACATATTCTATGAGCAGCTGAAATGTAACACTTCAAAACGTTTCCTTCAAGCTGAGTATATGAAAGTACAGCTCCAGTAACATGAAGAGTTAAGAACCATAGGTTAGATAAAAGTGTTATGTGCTGTTCCGACCAGAAAGCAGGTAATTCGGATACCGCTGACCAGTACAACTGTCTTTTACGACAATTCAGTCATGCTTAGTTCCAGACAGCACTTATTCGGTCGTGTGTCGGAATGTGCAATGATGTGCTATGGAAACAGTACAGAGCCGAAGTTCAAAGATGATTAAGCCAAATTTGGGGAGGAGATTCAAACGGAAGGCAAAGATTACTAGTGGAAACAAAGTCTTTTTTTTACAAATCAACCTGCAATGCAAGTCGGAACATTTCTTGGAGACCATGAAAACTAGTATCTTCAAGCAAAAATACTCCAGGGTTTTGCACTTCCAAATGGTACCCCTCCCCACTACTGCCGGAAAACTTGGTTTGAACGTTTTTCATAAAGATGGCGATGACACCGGATAATGAAAGCGAGCAAGACGAGTGAGCAACTCATGACTTACTCTGAGACACTTAACAGAAAACTCAATTTGAGTTACCCAACTTTGCAGACGTTTGGAATACAGGCATTTATGTCCACTAAATGGTCTGACATTTTGTGAACTAGAGACAGTACCAACATCGGTTAAAAACAAACTATATATGACACGAATAAATGAATGTGAATGTATGTTTTCCGACGTACAAGCAAGGACCAGGTCACACCGGTGAAGTAGGAGCTCCGAGGTTTTGCAGTCGAAACTTGATGGTTGTGAATATCGAATACAGTGGTGAATTATACTCAGGTGAACTGGAACGACAAGCTGCACATGACATCTATGGGAAAACAATATACCCTGTTTACGCACAGTAATGGTAAAACAGCAAAGTCAATTGAGGCTGGTAGGAATCGTCCTTTCTATGCCAGCATAAATTAAATTATATTGCGGTGAACATTACGGACGGCAATGTGTGATGTCTGCCAAAAATTATCTTGATGCTTCCTTGTAACTCCGACGGCACACAGAGCATTTGCGAATAAGTCATCACACATGCCGTGGCGTACTTACAGCAGCAAAATCCAAAAAACCTTATGTTTCGGTATGCCACATATTCAAGGAGCTGTCCAGTATTTATTACCACCTTTTGCCATTTCACAGTTCGTTTATTCTAGGTCACTTTTGGCGGTGGATATTTGGTTCACTTGTTTCATCATGTGCTTTCTTCCCTGCGCGGGTTTTCGTTGAGTGTTCTTCTCATACAAGGGATTTCGCGCCAAACAGGATAGAAGCGAAAACATGTGTTCTCAAGCCGTTACCAAGTAGCTCAAAGTAATCATTAATTTGCGTGAGCTGCAACTCAGCACGCTAAGTCAATGGAGTTGACAGAATGGCCAACCAGGTAATGGTCTGACCTAACTAACCGAATGATGTTCATAGAACTAACAGTATTCGTCACTGAAAGGTTTAATGAAAAGGCTGAAAAGAGGTTGTAACCAAGTAAACACTAATATTTCTCGACGTGGTTTCATGTGACGTTGAGGAAAGCGATTAATTATACGTGTATTGGTCATTTAGCAACACAGGCTCTGCTTAGAGCATTTGCGTGCAGTGCAGAACATTTAAAAGTTACCATATAAATCCCTTCAGCAGAACGAACCTGGATAAGCGGTTTGTCAGTTGAACATCAGTGGAATCAAAACCGCCTGAACAAACCCAGCAGTCCGTAGACTACAGTTTCTACGATATTATGCTATCCATCTAGCGAGTATTTTCTACCTTATAGGCCTAATCACTAGAAGCGATAGAACGATCAACAAATCAGTTGATATAGCAGCGTTTTAATGTGTGATTCCCGCCTCTTTTTGCTTTAATCTAATTCTAACAACAACAACAACAACAACAGGAATTCTAACTTGGTAAGATCATGCTGAATGCTTCATACCATCAAAGGTGAACCGTTTTATCAACCATTTCTGACTGATTTCCCTGAACCTGCCTGGATTGCAATATACAGGTTCTATTGTTATGGTTTGCTGTGAAGGTAAGCTTATGATTTAATGGTCTGAGTACATAATCACACGAAAGGTTCATTAAAGCTCAATATCACTTCAGAATTGTCGCACGTGTGAGTTCAAGGCTTCATCTTTGAGGAGTTTTAGGCACACAACCTAGTCTAATGATTAGGGCCATACTGTAATCAACATGAACATAATATATAAGAGAAAGCAGGTGGATTAGAAAATATAGTAAGAAATAGTGTGAAAATGAAGCGATTCTCATTGTGGTAGTTTGTTAACTGAGAATCCATGCCTGCCACGTTTAACACTAAAGGTCCGTTTTGATCATCCCATGTAAAAGTTTCCGGATAAACGTTGATACGTTTCATTTATGAGAAGATAATTAAGCACACTTGTACGTGGATCATGACATCCATATTTCTTGGGTTTTCAAGCCTGTATACTGCAAACACCATCAGTGAGTTTGTTTGTATGTATACTCGCATATCAGTGGCTAGTGTTTTCAGATGGTTAAGAAAACGTCAGTAAGTCTGCTACGGTATCAAGTTTTTCTAAGTATGGAATTCGTGTCAACACTCACCGTGATCTACTTTCAAAGGATTTCATAATGAGCTTTCAGGAACCGTCTAGAACTGCCTTGCCAACGGTGTCAAATTTCAGTACACTCATTCCCCGAGAGACGTTCGACAGATCACTACCAAGCCGAATATGTTGAAACATAGATAACGACGACAATTGTGTAAAAATCACTGGACAGCTGAAAGCATTACGTATTTCTGTTCGTTTTTGTGTAAGTTTCGTCTTGTTTGCTTGTTGTTTATAAGATGTAATCTACAAATTGAGGTGTGGTTGTATAAACGGATTTTAGTTTAATCAGCCTGGACGGTATTATTTTTGTTACAAACTTAAGGAAACTTTGAAATCATTTTCCTAACAAAATCATGAAATCACCTAAAAAGTTATCGTTTGGACTTCAAACGACGTGCGTTCAAAAAAGGCTCGACAGTGATTGCAAAAACATCTACTTAACTCGAGTGAAACGTTGGTTATACGGGAGACACAAATGTGCTTTAAAAATTTCGTTAGTTATATTCAATAGGTTAGTCAGAAACACGTGGAACTTTCACTAAATAAATCTTAAATTTAGTGAGCTGATTTAAGTAGTTACTATTTCTACCTTTTCTCAGGCCCTTGTAAAAAGTGTGATATTCACAAACACGGATATAAGAAAAAGGACAGGAGATGCAATCGTCTACTCTAGCCACTTTAGTCGCGCTTTTTGATATATGATTCGCCAGTGTGCAGTTGTTTGTAAGACCAAGATGGTAGTGTTCTTTCTTCGCATCAGTAATCTTACTGTTGACGTGACGTTCCAACGTCCGTTTTTATCTGCACTAGCACTCTTTGTGCCCACGGTATCTTCCGCTAGTCAGTCTTATGTCCCTGTGATCTATTTTGCACAGCTAGCGATATGGATAATAAGTACACACAGGTGGCGAAGGCACTGTGAGTTACTTCGGTAAATTTAATCGTTTTTCTAAGAAAAACAGCAGCTCATGACATTATCATCAATATCTCAATAACTGAAACCCGGTGTGAAATGAGCAGACTAAACGTAAAAAATCTACATGGTTTAGCATACAGGCAAAATCGCAACAAAATGAAGAAAACCACACACTTAGAAAAGTGACAGACCAGAACACAAAATAAACCGGCTACACACAAACTGAGCTGATGTCCTGGGTGTAACAAACTTAGGGCTGATTCGCAGACTTTATACAACCATCTGGTCAGCTACACTGTCGTGTACCTAGTTATGACGCTGAGACCTCCGGTTTGTCCAAGTAAATGATTTTGTCTACGAAGATAAAATGCTTTCAACATAATTTTTTTGAAAATTGATTAAAGTAAATAATTGTTTTGAGGTGGCTCTCTCTGTAGATTGTGCAACTGAAGCTTTCTTCTGCATAGGAACCGCACCTCATCAGGTACGAATCAATCTGTGGTACGACTAGGGTTTTTAAAAACCCAACAAATTGCTGATGGTTCTCGTCCTACACTAACTCGCATGAAGAAGTGGAGTCGAGATCGAAGAGTCTAAGCACAGTTCAATCACAGCCCGTGTGATTAGCATCAGATAGAATTGAAGTACATGCAGCAAATGAACGACCAAAATCATGCGTACGACGGCATTTTGGTGGTAGTTGAAGTTCCACCCATTTGTTGTGGCCACAGTGTCCACTGCGTGCTTAGTTATGTAAGGCCATCCACAGAACCTTCCCGAATTTGATGGCCGCTTTCATAATGTGATTTCAATCCCTCTTGAATCGATGCATTCGGTCGATGCATTTGCAGATGTGAGGTGCCTGCCGTGGAACATTAATTTTAAAAAAAGTGTGGAAGAAATGATACGAATGAACTGTGAAGATCCACTTTGAAAATGTTACACTCAGTTTACACGCCACTAGCAGTTGCTACGTTTAACCTGGTGAGTGAAAACAGAGATGAGTAAACTAGGTAAGATCTGGAAGAAGCTCACAAACAAAAGGGTCTGTGTAGAAACTTGAAACAACAATTTCCCGCGGCAAATTTGAATCCAGTAAACGCAAAACTGACAATACGCGACTAATGTTAAAGCAGGTTTTGTTGCATCTCTCTTGGTTTTCACTACAAACGAGTTAAAACGTACAAAATTTCAGGCCACAGAACAATCAAAGACAGCCAAATTTTAAAACCAGTTCAGTGGCGACCAAGGCAGCATTAACGTCACAAACGGTTCGTTTTTTGCACAAAAAGGGGCGACATTGTCTGATCTCAGTGGCCGTTGTGTATTGTAGCGAGCGTTGGTTTCGAGTCGAGAACAGTGCATGAAATGACTGATGAATCAATCACACGTTGCGTCATTGACTGAACCTTGACAGCCGATGATGCTCTCCCGGAGTGTTTGTTGTCATGTTGCCTGATTGCGTGACTGTTTGTTGAACACATTTGGGTAAGAGTTCGACAACTCTGGTTCCAGGCTGGTGCTCTGTTCTGCCAGTAGAGAATGATCCTGCTCTACATTTGTACTCGTAAATTACTTCACACATTGATTTCCCTTTACCCACTTCATCAAAACCGAAAGAGGACGTGTGTTGCGATATTTTACTATTTTGTTTAATCTCATCAGTCGCAGGCGTGTTGTAGGCGTGTGTAGCACCTGTTTGTCCCTATCTGTACGATGTATATAACTGACATGTTTTACGTTGCGACTTCTTTCTGCTTTCATAGACTACTTTGGATGTGGCGAACGGAGGGTTCGCTTGTCTAACCGGAGGCGTGAGGATTGGTATAGTTCCACGTACGATCACTGGTCTTGCGGCAAAAAACGTCCTGATAACAGCTGATCTCAAGCGCTGTTCAAACTTTCGATGCACACGGTGTCTTCTTTGAAAGGCAGTTGTAGGATTGCTGTTTTTCGGGATCTGTTTGTTGCGAACTATTTTTCACTTTCCTTACTTCGAATGTTTTTTAATGAACCCTTCCGGATAACTGTTATTTAATGACGTCCACTCAGACTGACAGAGTTCATCCTCCAAGATATTAATGGTGAAAAGCCACACTGCCGGGTTTCTTATTAACCCGAAACAAGCGTTTGCTACAGTACGCCAGGAACATTGGAGTCAGACACTGTCACCCCATTTTATGCACAAAAACGAACCGTTTGTGACGTTAATCCTGTCTAGGTCGCCACCTAACTGGTTTTGAAATTTGGCCGTTTGTGATTGTTCTATGGCTTGGAAGTGTGTACGTTTTAACCCGTTTACAGTAAAAACCAACAGAGATTAAACAAGATCTGCCCTAACATTAGTCGTGTTACGTCACCCTTGTGTCTGCCGTGTTTGAAAATGAGGCTGTCATCATTCCAAACCACGGCAGCTGTAGTATTACTCAGTCAGGCATAAGGCCAGCCTTTGTATGCAAGGTTTCGTTCGGTTGGGTAACAAGCAGCTCACTGACTACTCGCAGATCGGGTGGTTGCCTCGTTGCATAAGTTCAAAAAGTCTTGTCTTCAATACTGCATAATTTGTTTATACCACCCACTAATTAGACACAGTCAAAAAACCTGGATGTAAAACCTCTCATAATGTTGACACCTCGGTATAATGTGTTTTCTTCAGCTTCCTCTCCCACAGTTCTAGAACGGTCGATTTAGTTTGAAGACGACTCTGAAGACAAGCAGCAGCACCATGGAAACATTTCTGGGTCATTCTTAACTAACGCCGAGACAGGCAATAAATAGATATTAACACATCAGTTATGAAGATACATATATGGTAAAATCGAGGTTTGTTGGCCGAAAAGATCATATTGTAAAAGTTCTCTCAGAAATAGAACGCCAGTTCGCAACAGTCGGTTTTCCAGGGAGACTGAACACAGCGGCCAGTAAGAGACGTCACAATTCTGCATTTCCCTTTCAATACAAAACGATAGTAACCAGGAATATATATGCGCGGATAAAACCCATGCGTTGTTAGAAAATCAGTTAGCAGAATACTCTTCGGCAATGCTGTCAAAATAACATAATTTGGGTGTTGTTCTAGAGATCGCGTCATCTCCATTGGTGATCAATGACAAAATAAAACCGCCACACTTCTGATCTAATAAGTTAACGATCACACATGAGTTGAAGTGTGGTGAGCGCTCACCATTTGTAGACGTCCTCATCAGTCGCAGAAATGAACGATCACACAAGGGTTTGTGTATGGAAAACCAGCCTGGACTGGACAGTATATTTATTTCACAATTTCTACATCAATGATGCACAACAGCGTGATAAATCAATTTTTACGTGCCTTGGACGTATTTACTCATTAATTTGCCTAGCCAACGTACTTTAAATACTTGCAGCTACGTTACAGCATACTGGATATCCGGTACGATTAACCGACAAACAGTTAGCAACGAAAACCGACAGGCAAATTTACCATGGCTGACAGAAAGAAGATCCGCAGCAAAGCGCTATTCTTCGTCCTGCGCTACAAAATGTCTCTCCGCAGTGATTAAACAAACATCTAGTTTGTCTTAGACGGCATACATTAGATGAACTTACCATTTATTGTTGTCTTCAGTCAAGGTGAATCAAAATTTTGGCACTAACTCACATTATATACATCATATTTCGCGTATTTGCGGCACTGATTACATCGGCAGAAACGGTAGCTGTTTAAACGTAGGGATCAAAAACATTTGCTAAAGCGGGCTCAGAACGGGACTGCGCGGCTTAATTATTTCATCTCGGGATCACGCACACGTTCGGCTTGGTCTATTGCGGGGCCCGTATAGATCACAGGTCACGAAGTTACTGTCGCAGTGGTATTAAGGACTATAGTTCGTCACATCAATCCGCCATCCTTGTTTTTCTGTGAAGGTCGGGGTTATCAGTCTTAAGAAAACAGTGTGTGCAAAAATAGCCACACGTAAACCTTAAACTCCCAGATTCCCCTCCATTTGAACTGTTAAACTTCCAGCTTTCCGTTGCTTTACCCTATTCCACTAATACATTTATTGATAATGCTAACTTTTACTTGGGAGGTAATACACAAAGACAGCATCTACCAATGTCTGTCTTCTTTCTTTTACGTCCAGAATAATTATTCTCTGTTACCTGGTCGTTCAATATATACTCGTTTATTTGTAACAGGAACTTCTTGTTAACATCTCCATTTATGGTCAGCAGTGTTTTTCAGAGGAATTGTGACAATGAGACCTTGAGTTATAATTGACCGGCGCTTTTGAAATCACAATGCTAATCTAATCGGCATCCAAGGGTATTCACGGGTGATACTGTGGACTGCTATATTCAGATGCAGTATTTTGGGGCTGATTGTCAGAACAGTGCGAGACACTCTGCATCCATAACGTATGCAACGACTTAATCGCTGACGCATATTCACCCAATCGAGTTCAATATACAGATGGGAAACAGTGACCGTGTGTACGTAAATCTACCACAAGAAATGCTAGTCTTCTGTCGACCAACTTCTAACTAGTAGTGTTAGAATACTTTAAGTTAATAGATTGGTTCAAACGCAGATGCCTCGTGTTAATTTTGGTAGGCTTTCTTAAAACAAATTCACAACTAAACAAAAGCTATTCACTCAGTCACAACACTACCGTATGAAACTGTTGCTGAAACCTGTGTGGACACTGTTAGCTGCGTTTTTGTATCCATGCAATAAGCGGATTTTTTGACCTAATATTAATTTTTCCGTCCACATCTATGTCGTGCTCATGCACAAATGTTTGATGAATACATTTTTGTTGATAGTCTGAACAAAGAAAGTAATCTGAATTTATTCTTCTATATGCATGCGGTAATCTGTAGGTTAAATAGATGACTGTGACTGCGTAGTATTCAACATTATGTCCAATCATCATCAATAAACTGTCACGCACGCTAATGAGCATTCACGACATGGTATGTTAACTGAACGTCACTTTCCCGCAGTTTTCCATACTTAACAAAACGAAACATCAGGAAACGAACTACAAAAAGCCCAACATTGTTAGGTTGACCATCAGTCTGTTGACAGGAGGACACCTCTTAGTTAGATGATTAATTGCCGACCAATTCAGGAATGTAGTGGAATAATCAATTGTGTTAAGAATTTGACTGATGTATTACCTAGAGGTCGATGTTAACTTTTGACTGGATGTTAGTTTTGGAAAAGTATTGTATGGGTGACAAAAACATCTTGCACGAATGTTTCAGTGGCAATGCTTATAGATAAATATTTAGAGCAAAACATGGTCAACCACCATTAATTCAGAGATGAGGATGAGTCTCTACGAGTAAAATGAAACAAAAACCTCAAACTACCATCACGGCAGTCTGCTGAATGAATGCAGCTAAACGGAAGTCTTTGTAACCCATTAAATGTCAGTAGATGTCAGCAGTGTTGCCGGGGGAGTGCTTACAATGATGTCGGTTCTACGCAGTTCTTCCATTCTGTGAGCATTTGGTGCAGCACCTGGGTTTAACGTGCAGCACTTATCAACAGATCCCAGTCGGTTTGCTACGTGATCCAAGTAATGGTCTGGGACCTAAAATTGAAAACTTTGACTGAAAACTTTGTGAACGCTGTAGTGGAAACTAAAGAGTGGGAGATTTTAACACTTCCAGTGTTATGGTTGGTTACAAAACTGTTTGACTTGGTGTTTTTCTGATAAACAGTCGAAATTTGCTGACCCACACTTTGATCAGTTCGTGTTTTGAAAAATAACTTTCAGAATGTGCTTGGTTAGTAAGATCTTTTTTCCCAATGTCATAGCTGAGACCTATTGGCAGTGGTGTAAGTTAAAAAGTGTATTCCATCATCAACGCAGGTGATCAACAGACAAAATATTGTACACTATTAAAACCACACACTGAATTTGCACGCAAGCGGAGACGAATATGAACTATGATCACGCATATCAGTAGTAGCTAACGGTTCACCACTTCACAATGAACACCAAATAGAGGCCATCACCACTGCATCAAGTTCTGTATAAGTTGACGTATGAGTTTTCTCTTCCATCTGACCAATCCCACCGTTTGCGTAAGAGAAACTAGTTGCATTGGTGCGGTCACTACTGCTCACTATAGTCTTCGAGTCTTCCGGAACAAAAACATGCAGGCTGTACCTGTTTCAGAATATCTCATAAATAACCTCAAGAGCTTGCGTCAATTTTGATACTACACGATACGAGTAATACATATGGACATCCTACTGCCTCACATATCGTCCTCATTAATGTGAGCAACTGCAATTTCAGAATAAACAGAGTTTCACGGAAGTGTTAATTTGAAAAAGTGTAAATCATCTCATTTTGGTGTGACGAACCAAAATTGTCCGCCTCACAAATATAGTAATAATCTGAGTTGAAGTGGTTTGTGGCGCTCTAAAATAAGGTGTAGCGGTCTAATTTCTTGAGAAATTCCAGAACTCCCTAATGGGTGCTTCCCAACCTAAGGGTATGAGCTCAACTGCAGGAAACCATCAAAGGTTCACTTGGGAGCATCAATTGTTTCCAGGTTTTCCATAGATGTTAGACCACTTCTGTATACTTGTCAAGTGAACGAAAACAAAGGTCTCATTTTTGGGTTCCGCTTTTGACTGTACGCAGGCCAATCACTGTACCAGTTTACGGATAGGTAACACAACTTTTCGTTACCTTACCTGCATGCGATGAACAGAAGTTCTGCAGGAACGTTCTACATTCAGTAAGCGTTAGGTCAAAGAATGGTAAGAACTGCTGTTGAAGCTGAGTTCAATACTTATGTCTAGAAAGCACAATTATCACTCTCTTTTGAATGTAAGAGCTACCAAGATCATAGATACACCATCACCAATTTGAAATCAGCTGCGCAATATTGGACCACCCTTGAATCATGGCAGCAGATATTCATTTCATCATGCCCGACATTGCTTCTCCTTTGTGCGCATGCTGCAATTCGATTGAGGTCAAGAGATCTTGTATTTCATTTAAATGTTTCCTGATGAAGTTTATCTTCATTACTCCATTCAAAGCCTTCTTTTCCGTGGAATTTGAGATGCGGATAACCTGCAAGTTCAAGTGGGTTTACACTTCACATATCATGGATTCACTGTTGATTGACATCATCCTTTCTGTTTTGACAGTTGAGTTGCATTGCAGTGAACACTAAAGCATCACGCGTCTTGAAGGCGTAAGGCATTTTCTTCCGAATACGTGCCACCACACAAATGGGAGTTCCCACAATTCGAACTCACCTGAGGTGGATAAATGGTGTACCAACCAATGTAAGGACGAATGCACAAAGTGAATAAACTTTAACATGTTGAGCACTCGGGATCACACACACTTTTAAACCTTCTTAACCACCTGTTCTCACGTACGTGAAATGGTCAATTTTCAGTGCAAATTTGCAAGCTATACAAGCAAGTCTAGTGATCGTGTGACTATGAGGCACAGTATAAGGGGATTTTACACCAAGGAATAACAGAGATGTTTTTGATGAAATTCCTTCTGAGAAGAATATTGAAATGGAAACATGGTGAGAAAGATGTCTACAGTATACTTATTCCGTCTGGCTACTCTAACAATAAATATCCCCTTTTAATTCTAAGGCGCTTGGGCATAGCTTTTCATGTTTCAAAACCAATTTTAGTGCATTGGTGAACTCACAAACGCACCAAAATATCTAGACCTATTCAAATCATGTGATCAGCATAGTGCATTTTAGAAGACAACGCACGTGGATGTGCTGCTTGTACGTACCAAAACTAGCGGATATTTGCAGCGGGGCACTTGAGTGATTGTTCACTACACACAACTACAGCATGGCTATGTTCGCCAAGAAGAAGGTCGCTTTCAGCCCCAGAAATATCTCTGCTACCTACTGATTGTATCATTCAACTATTACGGCCTCCTGATGACTACCTTGTGGGCTCAGTCAGTGCCTGTTAGTGTAGGCCCTTGCGCATTGTTGATATCTCGATAGGAGACGTCTGTTTCCCACCCAATACCTCATTGTTGAGGTATAGTCTGGTTGATTTGAACCGCTCTGGGTCAGCTTAACCTGACAACGAGACAAACAAGAAACCGGTATCAAGACATTCTGAAGATCAAAAAGTGCAGTGTAACAGGGACTGTGGAAGTCACGTCCAGTTCACCTGATGTTTACCCAGAAGAACCGCAATTTACTTGCAAAATTAATGTCAACTATGCAGTCAACCTCAACAACTTCAATGGATTTTAACACATTGACAGTCAAGGGTAAAGGCTTAGCTTATCGACAAGACATCCGTGTTTCCAATTCACCATTCATTTATCTCTAACTACTAAGCCTTACCAAGTATAAAACCGTTTAAGCACTAGGAATGCGGAAAGGGAACTATCACAACTTAATCTAATTTGTTCAAATGTTTGATGCAAACTTCTGCCTGATTACTTGTAAAACACGCCACCATCCCTTGTGTGAAAGAAAACTGAAGTGGAGCTGAAAACAGAAGCATTTCCACTGAATCATTGTGTGTTCCCTGAAATTAAGATATACTCCAACAGTTCAAATACAATGCAGCTGGTCACTCGGGCTATTGATCTGGAATGTAGTTTTCTGGAAGAAATTTAACTGAACATCACAGACCAGTTTCAGTTTTGAGTATTGTGACATTTATTACCTAAATAAAAACGATGGCAGTTTTGTGGACCTGTGGGGTGTTCCTATCAACACCTACCATTCTGTTACCTATAAATTGATGAGAACCGTACACGTGCATATGGCGAAGCTGGAACCAAGCCGTTGACGGCGGTCGTAAAAGTCTTCCGGTTTGTATGGTTAGAATAAGGGTAGGTTGTGGAAGTTAAGAGAAACACCAGATTTACCCTAAATTGGTCATTTATGTTTACAAGAACAAAGTGCTGAATGTGTACGGTGCGTGCGCTGCTGAAATCTGTAAAACAACATTGTAATTTAATAATTCGTGTCGAGAGAATTGCGAGGGAAACTTCATTTCGTTTTCCAGGGTTCTCAATTATTAAAATAATGGACAAAAATAAGTTGTTTCACTGTAGGTCAGATAACCAATTACTGCAAGCAATTCAGTAAACCGATATGGATTTCCTTTTACTTCCTCAATATTATCTTGCA
The DNA here is from genome assembly GCA_008508345.1 of Paragonimus westermani. Lineage (NCBI taxonomy): Eukaryota > Metazoa > Platyhelminthes > Trematoda > Plagiorchiida > Troglotrematidae > Paragonimus > Paragonimus westermani. The sequence goes on along the minus strand of QNGE01002029.1, from coordinate 98,437 downwards.
AACTACACTGACGAAATTTCAAATAAATTTATGGGTATGCTACACTTTTCTCCACACTTCACATCACTAACACCGAAAGATATGCACACCAGGTGTTGCCATGTCACAGACGGTCCTCCTACTAACGATGGTAACAGTGCGATAGCCACTTTGGTAGACTGACTGGTGAACAGTTCGCTACAGGGTGACACGCAAACGGTTGTGATTGATCATCCGCGTCGGTATGCATCCCGAAAATACTATTCAAATAGGCTGTGTGAGTAAGCCTGTCTGTAAGTTTCGAGGTAACCAAGATGCATGAGGACGCTGAAACTTACGACGCGGTTCTGACGTAAGGTTCTAACATGCCAAACAAAGGCAGTACTCGTTAACAAACTAAACAAGGTCTCTCGATTTGCATACGACTGGTCAAAACAGCTTCTAATCATGACCACTGTTATTCAACAAACAAAAACAGGTGCTTCATGTTAAATCATAAAATGAACCACACGGTTTAGCATACCAGTAGCATAGAAGATTTGTTCTTACGCATCGTACTCATTGAGCACCCACGTGAACATTGCAGAGTTTGCAGTCACAGAAAATTTGACTTTAGTATGATAAAAAAATACTTTTTTGTGTTGTTTCTGTGTTTCAAAAATATACGACGTATTTCGAACTGTTAAAGCGTTGAGGCGAAAAAATGAGTGTTTGATTATCGGGTCAACACTAGAATGACCAGGGATTTTACCTTCCAGGAAACTCTAATAATTAGTTCATGATTACAATGCGTTAAACGGTGGTCACGAAGGTGAGTGTTTAGACAGGTTTCCATGAATTGTCGTTTTGAAATTTGATTCAACTCATAGAAAAATCAACAGCAGTTCATGTATTTAGCTTAGTAGGCAGCTGCGGAAACATGCAAACGTCTGGATGCGTTTGGAACCATTACTTTGTAACAGACAAACTAAAATCAGGATAAGCGTAGACAGTTTGGATGAGATCAGTTGCATTGAAGTTCATGGGCCTCCATTTGCTACTCAGTGGATGAACAGGTGTATAATTACTTTTGATCTGAGAGTCACATAACAAACCACACGAAATAGTGATAAGCAAAAGGCCACATGGAGAAGGAAAAACTGATCACATTTAGGAATAAATAAGATCCTCTTATTATCAGTCCTCCTATCTTGACGGACCGAAAATTCCACAACAAACGCCTGTGATGAATTCCCAATAGACTACATGAATTCCAGCAAATTGCAACTAAAAAATAGTCAAACAAAGGAATCAAGCTGTAATACTTTTTCGTTTCTACATTTTTATTTATAATAAGGTTTTGTAAGGGTGATAATCTGCAATGTTCACATTCTTCACCGAATGGAACAGTAAGGCTCACAAAACATTTTGTTTTAATGACGCAACGTGTTTGCTAGGTTTGGATATTTACTGTCCGATAGTGACTGTTTTGAACTACCATATTTTTAATTTCAACTTTTGAGCTGTGTTGTTTTTTAAATACGTTTATGAGGATCATCTTGAACGTATCCTTGGCCTGCTGTATGTTGAAAACTTACTTTTAACAGACAAGAATACAGAGTTTGCTTGAAGCGACTCTTTCCAAATCGCAACAGACCATCGTATAGAAGGCGTAATTTCACCATGAATCTTGAGTACGCCGTGGACGATGTCAGTGTCGAAATGGTTCAGATTGAGAAATGTAACTATAATGGGTTCTTTCTCTCTCTCCGATGGCTTCGCTAGGCAGCAGAAAAAAGTGTTATCGGTCCAGGTATTTCTCGGTTTTATAACTTACAACAAATTGGGCATCCGGCAACCGTCACTGGAACACGCTGTTTGGGCGCTCCTACTGACACCTCTGTTAATTCGGTGCGATCAACTAGCGTGTACTACTATGAGTGCCCCAAAAATCCTCTTGCTGTTATAGACGAATCAACCCTTTTTCTTTTGTTTCAAAGTCAGATCAGTTCAACCTATTTTTCTTTGAGCATTGTGATTCGAAATATAGTTACAGGACCCTATTGCGTCCAACATGTAACTCTGACTGTCTACTTGCCGTTTTCTATTTGCTATGATCTTTTGACATAAAGGGCCTAATGATGAGCTTCTATTTTATATACAGTTTAGAATTCTAAAGCTGAACGTCACTCATATTCGATCGCAGCGTTTGCATTCAGATAGACTTTCCAGCCAGCCTTTTTTTACTCTCCTTAGAGCTCGTCAGTAGTGCATATCTTTGCCATGGCCGGGATTTGAACTCCGGCTATTTCAATCATGAGGCAACCGTGTTGACCACTACGTCATTTACCTCACATTAGGCACGACCGAATTATCAAATCTGAATGCTCAACCACTCTTGCTTGTGAGCAATGATCAGGTTACCCGACCGTCTCGGACGCTGCGATCAAATGTGAGTGATGTTCAGCTTAAAAATAAACCATACCCCAACTACTCATCAGTTCAGAATTCGTTGATTGTTCACTTCAGGGTTAGCTTCCAGTAGTCTGATTCACGTAAGTGCACTTACATCGAACATCAAACCTAAGACTGTAGTAAAGAATATCGGCAGCGAGCTGAAATACTACGTCAGTGCATCGCCAGCTCGAATCGGTGATGACAAACTCAGACATCACGTGGTTCTGTTTTTCTCGTTCTCTCGTCATCTTGCCCAGCTAGAAATACCAAGGCTGAACAACGGGAGATATAGGCTTTTAAGATGAAAATGTCAAGGAAATTCTTTGCCATTCAGTTGGAGGTAGATTCAATGCGTTGTGAAGTACATGCCAATTAAACCTAAATGAAACAAATTCGGAAGCCGCTTTAGCTTCTCCTCCTCAAGACACGATGGTCACAGCAAAAGCGACGTGTATCTTCAGCAACTTGAAATATATAGAATGGCTATTGGACAACTTAAACGTCACATCACACTCAATCACACATCTTAAGCCTACTCACACAGAAGACATTATTGAGCCGCAGCCACATTGAATGAATACGAGATAATAGAATGCAAACGGCTATAGATATTTTGCTTGGAATTACATTCGTATCAAAGTTACCACAACCATGTCTAAGACTGTGACTCTGAACACAGAACTAGTGTGCGTATTGTGTCAACCAAGGCCAGATTTGTGATGCCCGCCAAAATTTTGTTTGCATCCAGACCATTTGATAAAATCCTTTTAATTCTGTAGACGGGGTCTGGCTCTCACTCAGTAGGCCCTCCGACCCAGACGGTGTTTCAATAAGGAAAATCATTTGCCCCGTCAAAGTTGTACATTACATTCAGTTCTTGGTAGGGTGACAATCATTCTGCCTGATATGGAATGGTGTAACTCACCTTTGTGCAAACAGGCACGTTCACACTCATTTGTCCCGATAACTTTCGAATATGTTTTGTTGCTTACCGGATCTTGTAACACACTACAGTTTTCGCCTTATTGACGACAGTATTTGTAGCATTTACCTCATCAAGAAATGCACGGTATAACATTGATGACAGAGGTGTCACGAATCTGGGAACGGCACACTCATCATTGTCATCGTAATTCGAAAAGGATGTCTGGCTAATCATACTTCAGAAGCGGCCGGCTCGACATAAACAACTCGTCATTTGGCTTAAGTCATTCTACAAAACTGAGGTTGACAAAATTTTCACGCCAACTTATGGGTTGATGTCTCTTTGGTAGACTGCTAGCTGTTATCTGCAAGGTTTTTGTGAAAATGTAAGAAAATGGACTTTATAAACTATTAAAATTTAAAACTATTTAATCTGAGTACGAGTAGTGAAGTGAATAGAAACGATGTTTCGTCTATATTTTTAACAAACTGGAACTTGCAGTTCATACATGGAATCCATGAAGTTAAAATATCTTTGTTGATTTGCTTACAAAAAACGACATTCCAGTGGACAAGCTACTCAACTGTATTCCATAAGTTTGGCCTAATACATATGTTGCAATGAGCTATCTGATGACGGTAATCCATAGAAAATCCAATCTGCGAAAAGCACAGCACCTAGAAACGACACTGGTCAAGAGTTGGTATCCTCTGCGAGAATCAATAATAGCTTGTTGCAATGGATGAGAATAATCTCGTTAACCTGAGAGCCCACTGAGTGTGTGTGTGCATGCGTTTATGTGCATGCGATCGGCACTAGACAAGCAGCCAAGTCTGTATAGTCATTTGCGTTCGATTGCCTCGAAGCAATTCGTGCGGTAATTGAATTACTTGGTTAAAAAGTAAAACAGAATCTTACCGATCCAAAAAGAAGGACCTGATTTGGAGTGTTCTCGTTCAAATGAGCCTTAGGTCCATTAATGTATAGATGAAATAGACCTAGTGGTCAGGTGGAAAAAGTTGGCGAAGTAGCATTTAAGGAGCAATGCACTATCAAACTTAATTTTGCCACAATTGATGGTCATCTTCCTTCCTTAAGTGTAGCTGACGAACATCGGATCACAAGTTTGAAGAAGATGGTGCCTATTTTCTAAGAATCGAAGGCATATCAATGAAAACAAAGATTCCGATGTTAAAAACGGTACGATTATCCGCTAGATCAGTTTAGTTGAAGTGGATGAGTTCGCAAGGTGGTTTAACAAATACTAGTTGAAAGTTCCGAATTAAAAATTCGAAGATCTGAGTAAGTCTGTTAGTATCAGGTGAGCCAGTGCAGTAATTCAAAAGAAACAAATGAAAATTTCACGTGGATGAGGGCTTGTGAAAAGGTAAATCTCTGAGTACAAAGCAGCCATTTGGCCGAACACGCGGGTAAACATAACTAAGCGATCAACCACTTGAAATCGTTCGAACATCTGGTCCAGACTTGATACATAGCACACTATCTGTGAAGTCGCGAACAGTTTGAAATCCAAGGCCCCGTCAAGTGGTCTCATTCATTTCGGTGAGCAACGCACCAATATTGAAGTACATTCGACTAACCTTGAAACGGAGCTGCGGCAGCAACTTACTCAGCAACGATAGGTATATTTCGTCTGTTGCAGTGGACGCTATATCCTGGTTGATTTCCTTTGTTCTGCATTAAGATTGCCGCTAAGAGTCTATTAGTGAATGCCATACGCTCCGTTTCATAAAAACGAACGACGTTACTTCATTAACTAACAAAATATTGTTTGCATGATCACTCCATTTGTGTTTGCAATATGTCGAAGTTTTTTCACTTAGACAAAGCTAAACTCTACTATACTTTACAGAGACCGTCACCAGTGCCATTTTAATTGGCAAACAGACCGTCGGAAAACTTGAGCAAAGTAGGCGATAAACAAAGAAATGTGTCACAAACAGCACAAATTCCTATCACTTAGATATTTAATCAAACTATGATCCTTCGATGAACGGTTGTCTGACGACTGGAATTATTCTCAGCCAAACTAAGACACAACACGGAAGTGCGCCATTAACTTTTAAGCGACTCTGCTACAATTTTGCAAAGATTCTTTGAAAATTGATTAATACATTTGCACCGCGTATCAACACTGTAATAACGTGAATAAAGCACGCTTTGCAATAAATTGAACAGTTCACAAATAAGGATCCTGGAATACTCGAGAGTACTGATTCTTGTGAAAGAAATATGGTTTTCAGAAATAACCTCCTCAAGACTGTTCATAGGTGATCAATTATAAACGCTAGGCTCCATACTACTGTCTCTTGCACAACTTTCACATTAGAAGGACTGCCAGTTATCTTTTAAATGAACGCCAAAAGGTTACATATGTGATATTTCTGCCGTTCAACTAGTAATCAGAGTCCCAATGACCATTGCAACCTTCATCTGGTTAGACAGAAGCCTGTTCCAGTTTTTCAGTCAACGGAGATGTAAACATTAAAGAAATTTGTAAGTTTTGTACGGAAAACACTAACAGACAGACTGACATTAGTTGCTCCCCTCAATATTCCCTTCGTTTTAGGGGAAACCCAGTTGTGGAAAATGAAGACTTCGGATAGGTTCAAACTAGCAACCGAAACGACATGTCAAAACACGGTAGATGCTATACCAGCTGAACTGGGGAACTACGCAAAAGGCTCTAAAATGTCATAAATGTGTTTTGTTAGCCACCCGTTTAATAGTCCGATGTTGAATCCACTAAATGATTCATTGAACCTATTGCCTGGAAGGATTGATCGACCAGATGCAGGGTGACAAAACTGCGTTTTTAACGAGTGGTTCGGCAGGTTTATCTATTTCACTACTTATATACTTGTTTAATTGATATTTGCAGAATTGTTTGAAAAGTACCTGACCAATCAGTTGTTAGAAGTCGACTCCAAAAATTAATCACCCTTCGACCCATGTTCTTGAAACTGTTGATGCTGAATCAATAAGCTTGACTCCAGTTACCTTCTTATGGATTTCACACACGCTCATAAAAAATAACGTCGTAGATACTCACAATGCAGCTATCTACCCTGAAGGCTTCCTCAAGCGAAAGACTGAGGACTAAGTGATAACATGCTTCATTATACATCACTTCAAAGAACTGCATGAGAGTAAGCTAAACATTTGAAAGGTAACTGGATACTCCCTGAGGTACGTAGTGCAGTCTGTTTAGTTTTCTGAATCTTGTGTAGCGTGCAGTATGAGACCTAAATTTCACCTCTATTTTAGTTCATTTAGCACCGCATCTCCTTATATTCAGCCTCCAAACATTTCACATCTGAGCTTCATTCGACTACTCCACTGGTCACATATGTGCATCTATGTGCTAATGTTTATACCCGATCAGGAAATGACCATCATTCTACCAGCTTGCTAATGGTATGCAAATCTATGCCGCTTGGAGCCTGAAAGGTATGCATAGTCAACCATGCTGGGTTCATGATAAAGTCGACCTGAACACTGCTGAGGGGAATTAGCATATACACGCCTGGTCATATAACTGAACTCGCATACATGTGCAATCGCTGAACAAGACACAATAGTTCAATCTATATCGATCAAAACCGTGTCGTATTGTCGTGTTACCGGGACTGTATTTTTCGTCATCAACTAGACTGATGCGTGAAGATCGTATTCGAACAGGACGTTATTGAGAAACAAATCACTATGTGCTTGTGTTGTTTATGCTCCTTTTCATAAAGATGCCCCAGCTTAATTAATATGGCAAACAACAGAACCCATGGTATCTGTCACAAAGAAACAACAAGCAACTGAAGCAAAACTACCGTCCTATTCGACTTATAAAGAATAGATTAAGGTAACGGAATGATTTTTTTGTCTGATGTGTTCTCATTTGTGACAAAACACTCAGACATATAATGTTTTCAGGGCGAACGCATTCAGGTTGAAACATTGGGGTTAAAACTTAAGTAGTTTCATCCCACGGTAAAAACAACAACATTGTTTTCTGCTAAACGAGCTATTCGACAGCTACCAGTTTTTCCTACTAAACCACTGCACCACCTGGAAATAATATGGAGCAATTAGCCCAAGAGTCACTGTTAAAATACAAATGAAAGAGGTAATTGATATGTAGAACGATACGATTTATACTACTGGCTACTGGATCAGCAACGCATTCAGAAGTAAAATAGTTAAAAACACTTTCGGAACTATTGATGAACAGTTTAATTAAAGCGCTTTTAGTTGGTTGTCAGTTTGAAAATCAGCAATATTTTCTGATAAACGCACGTTAGCTGGACCTTCAAGCGATTTATTCCTTTGTATTTTTGAGTGGAACTTGTTTGTTGTCATTCCGACTATTAACATCTCTTTTACGGCTATCGGAGGGTTTTGAAGCACATACTTTCACTGAAAGTAAGGAACGCTACTTCAAAATAACTGAAGCAAATTGATGGCCTAAATGTAAACAGCGATTTGAGTGTTCCCTGACCAACACCCCGCTGGACTTGATAGCAAAGAAGATGAATTAATGGGTTGGTTTACGTTGCTTCGAATCTGGTCTTCTCATAGTGGACATTGCGGTTAAAATTTCTAGTGCTCGAACTACCAATGATCAACGTCAGCTGAATCTCACAATGAATGAAATAACTCAAACACGTTAGACTTTTTCTTATTTGATTGTGCTGCTGGTGAACCTGACACATGGTGCAGTGTTGTTTCCAGCTGACATATCGGACGTGCTTTGCCTCTTGAACGTTTCTCCTACGGGGAGGATTTTTCTTTTGGGACGTCCCCATTTCATAGTCTCCTGAAACTTGCAGTTTTGATCAACTATTTTCCTGGGTAACGGTGCTAGAGCAAACGATAACACCTCGGTCGCACACAGACAGCGTTCACAGGTATCATAAGCAAAGTCCAAAATATTAACAGCCACTGCGGTGTTATTTGAAGCTTCAATTCGTGTCAGACTATTCGCGATGATTAATGAATACACCTTTAAATAAGGCGTATAACGTTGTGTTTCTTCATCTGGCTAATCGAGCCTGACATTAGCTTAGAGAATCTGTACGAACGTCTCCGAATATGACGGTTTATGCATAACTGTGGACTAGCTGTGTTGGATGTGATGCCAACAGCTTAAGTGAACTTTCCTGTAATAATATTCGGAGATGGTTGACTAAATCAATGACAGGTAGAAAAGAGGCCATAATAGCATAGGTGTGAATTTAACCGTCAAACACTTGTGAACACTTGACCTTCCACTTACTAGTGAAAGCTTGCTTGGTTTGATGAGAAGAGCATAAATCCACACATCAAAGTGGTTTACGATATTCACTATCGTTAGTGACCGTCAACAGCCCTTTGTAACGTGTAGTTCACGTTGATACAGATGATTCAGTCGAAAGTATTCTGCTCCTGGTCTGGTAAATTTGAAAACCCCATGCTTTCGTACATTTCCTGATTGCTGAGCACACAAAATAAACTAATCAGCTCACGTCCCACGTTTGCTGAACTTCCTATCCGGTTTTGATTAACATCACCGAATTATTGAAAAAAATAAATTATTGCGCTGATAGACACGCATTACTACTGTATTTTGAACTTCATGCAATGAAGTTCTCTATCTGTTTAGTGTTCGTGTGCAATTCTCAAATCACGTTGTGCCTTTTGGGCTGTATGCCAACAAATCTCTTAGGTATATTGGAAATAAATCTTGCTGTCTTCTTTATAAACCGGCTGAAATGGAATTCTGCGCATATTACATTGTCCAACCTAGCTTTCCCGTATTTCCCGGCAAGCGACTTGTTCGTAACCACGTTTGATACAAATGAGCAACTTGAAAATCGAATTGCAAGTAACCCAATCAATCGGAAGTGCTCAAGAGCACTTGTATTCAGACGATGATTTAAAAAGGATGGAGGAGAGTGCATTAAAATTGAAGAGAAGGGAAAGACGACACTGTAACGGCATTTTAACAACAAAACAGTGGTTAGTTTGAAAAGATGAAATTATTCTCTGAGGGCTGAATGAGCGCACTAACTAGCGGTCGAAAATAAAACTTTGTATAGAATTTTCTTACTGCTTGTCTAATCACGTGTTTGTCTTGCCGATGTGAAGTGTATCTAATGGATTTCTTAACAACCAAGCTAGATGTTCTTGGAAAAGTTACTGGTGACTTTGCCATGCACATTTTTTCAAACGATGCACCAAACTCTTTTTTGCACGGCATACAGTTTATTGAAGTAAAACTAATTGGAGATATTTTGTACTACGGATTCTAAACGCCGGTTTATCTGATTTCTTCCGAAATTCAGATTAACAGAATGTATGTACATGTTTTGGCGAAACGTGTTAGCCAAACTCACCAAGTTTCTGTCGTGGCGTGTAAAATTACACCATAAACATGAGAACCCTACGCAGCTGACACCAATCCTATCTTGCTACCACGTTGTAAATTATAGAATTCCATTAAGTGAGCCAACTTAAAATGTTTTTTGAATGTTTATCACAATATTTAGACAGTTGATTGCCACCAGCTTTCCATTAAGAGTTGTCGATTAAAATTCTTTCAAGAAAACCAAAGCGGTCCAGACAGAGGAGGTTTTCAGTTAAGCAGATTTTATTTGATTACCTAGTTGTCTAATTCAATACGCTCAAAAATTTGACTGGGAAGAAACCTTGAGGGAAGTCAGCGTTTTACTAATCATAAATAAACCACCGAATAACACTTAGTTCGTTCTTGTAAGTGAGTTTTACTTTGTGGCTGCAATTACAGCTGTACTGTGGTCTACCGGCCATGTCTCCAAGATTCTTGAGTGTAATTAGCCAGCGAATTTAAACAAACTTTTGAAACGCCAAGTATCTATCTTTTTTCAAAGTCTACTGTTACACCAGTGGTGTCGGAGGCATGAAAAACGCAGTGTAACAGCAAGTCATGTTAGATGCAACCACTAGGAGTGGCGAATAAAACTTGTCAACGGATCCAACAGTACACAGGGGAGGTTTTTGTCCACAGCGAGCCATTAATCTCTGATTTGTCTACAAAGACATCGTGCTTAGGCTGCGGAAACCGCAATAACAGTAAAGGGTTCTGTATCCTGACATTGGTTTCACCAAAACACAACAACAAAGTGGTGCACGAAGTAAAGGGAACAATAACGTGATGCTTTCCAATAAACCTTACAGCATACATGATTTGGTGATCGTTTAACGCGAGACCACTGAATCTGCTTGGTCCCATTAAGTGGCTAGTGCTGTCTTGTATTAATAAGTTGGTACCAAAACTGCGTAAGCACCTTCGTGTGCACACGTCAACTGTAACTGTCGTAACACCTACATAGATATGGCAGTTAAGCGCTCCGCGTATAAAGTATAGAATAGCTTCTCAGATGAATGTCTTTCGCATGCTGATGGATTACTACGAAACTGACATCCAAACGTTATTGGAGACGCAACATACTCAGCGTGATAAGTTGGTCCTCTGTGTGCAAAAGCCACTAACATTGAATCTCGTCTGCGCTGGTTTCTGAAATAAGAAACTAGTACAAAAATACTTCCATGCATTCTTCATTGAATCGCCTTGTTTTTTAGGGGCTTTCTGTTAAAACTGATAAGAATATGTGTAATGAACTTGCTGTTTTAATTTGGTCTTTTGCCTCTCTGATGCGAATTGGCTTATAGGAAGGTTGTTTTTTTATCGATAAGCAACTTTAGTTTCAATTCGCGTAAAAAGTCCCAACGCAGATACAAAAAATAATGTGTTGCGGACAAGCTGGCTTTCACTGACTCAACATAAGGCTAATCACATCACAGTGATCTCATATATTTAACGGGGGGATCATTAACACAACAAACGGGATTCTCACTCTTCTCCCAAATTTGAAAGGGATGAGTCTGTTGTCCTTTTGATGCGTGTTAGTGAACGCCAATTTTTTTGTTGTAGATGTTTACATTGAGTGCCTCGAAACATAAAATCTTGAACAAGATGATTTGAGGGAAGGTGTAACTAACTGAAGTGATCCAACAATCACATTGATACTAAAAAGTATATCTAACTGGTGCCCACCAATTAAAGGCAAATCCCAACTTATAGAGAAATAGATAGTTCTTAGCGGAAGGTTGCTTTTTGTCAGGTGCCTCGGTGATAGGTTATTGAAATCAGCAAACCATATATTGTAAATTCAACATTTTCCTTTATTTCGTCCTATGTTTGACTCGATGTGAAAAGGGTTTTTAAAAATCAGTAGTCATTTGGTTGTGCTAACAATATTGTTTTTAACACTTCCTGTTCTGCTGGATTCTTTCTTAGACAAAACCGGTTTAACCACATATTTTAGATCAGTTCTTATATGTTAAAGCTTGTTGTCTCACAAAATGTAAGTTGAGTAAAATACTTGGAGACAAATTTAGAAAGTTGCTATGTAACATCCAGTCGGTTAAAAAATCTTCGACTGAGACCACTGAATGCAAAACAGATGAGACCAAATGAATGCGACCCTAGCACTGACAGGTTGGGCATAAATCTAGTTAGGAAATCTTGCCTGCCACATTTCTAATGCAAAACGGAGGAAAGTAAATCAGTCTTACAGCACTGTTAGAGTCTAACTAGCATCAGTCGTTTTATACGTTAACGGGTAACCAAATAAACGTTGCCAAAATATGCGAGTAAATAAGACGGAGGTCATGACGGTTTGCAGCGATGTCAACAATTTCGAAAGGTGAAAATAACTTCAGTGTAAGATACAAGTTATTATTAATTCATTATAGGTTCCATGTGAATGCAAATCTGTTTACCGGTCGGTTGACCCATCCCTTCTGTCAAGTCTAATCTATATTAAACAACGAGAAATTTGCTCGAACGTTACCTTTCTCGATGCAGGAAGAAACATTTAGTTCCAAAATAAAATTAACCTGTCAATTGCTCAGACCAGAAAGAACCTCAGCCTTTCCATGATTAGCTTTTAATTTACAGCTCAACATCAAATATTGTCAAACCGTTAATTACCAGACATCGAATATCAGTCAAATTTGCGATATAGCATAGCGTTTAAACTACACTATCGTGAGATATTCCGGTAGCACTCCGTTTGTTCTATAAGCTATTGACTACTCGTAGAAACCCACGGTTCTATCCTATAAAAGGATTAAGTTCGTTAAAACCGTAAAAATTGATGGTTTGGGGTATGACATTCGATGGAGTCTTGGAAGGCCTGCAGGTAGATAAAAATATATTAAGTTTGTTAAAAAGACCATCATCGGCCTAGGAACGATGAAGGATTCGTAGTTGGTTTCTGCATCCTCGCTCAAATACTCTTGTCAAACCGCGTCAAAATTCCCTACATGCGGATTTTGAACAGAGTGCACTCGTTATCAGTTAGAAACAATGAACTCATTTTGTATAGTTCCATACCATAGCTATACTTGTCGGAAAGTTTGGATTTTTCCCCAGCACTTCAAAAAATATATCAGTAACCAGCAGAGTGCGAAGACAGTATTGCTCACTTCATCTGGTAATAACCTTGTTCGATCCGATAATGTGACCAAACGGAACCATTCACACAGATGAGACAAGAATGGTGCATAAGTATTACGGCTTTTCTGACTACTCGTAAGCAGCGAGTTCTTGATTAATGCGAATTAAACATCATTTACGATCGAATAAAGCTTTTGTGCCATCGCACAGTTTTTATGCAGCTCCTCTTGAAATGAAGCACCATAATGCACGTTTGCCTTCGTTAAAGCTTTTCTCTTTCATGCTTCAAAACTTGTTGCAAAATCAGATGTTTGCTTTGTAGACTGTGGTCGAAAATGAAGAATGGATGTTCTGTGAATATCAATACAGGTATAATTTAGTTTGGCCGATATAACACACAGTTGCGTTAGCGTTAGCGTTAACGGTAGTAAAAAACAAACATGTTATGGGCCAGATTATAGCATCACACTACTTACTAAATTGAGAAGACAAAGCTGATTCTACGTAAGTTTTGCCCCATAGAATAGCAAACCAAATTATTTTGCTAAATAACTGTGAAAATGAATGTAACTGTGTGTTTAAGTATGATACTAATTCGGTCGGGCCTGATGTATAATCAGGTAGGCACGTAAACTTAGGGCCAAATGTATGCATCGCTAGTAAGTTTCAGCGGGCTGCACAAGTCCAGTGCTTTTGAAAAGTGTGATTAAGAATCCTTTACTACTGCATTATCTCCGGGTACAGCTGTTACAATGCTCAATCCACAAATGTTTATGATCAAAAAACATTTATTTATACTGAATGGTTGTACTCAAAATCTTGGTGCGATGAATGTTACCGATATGCTTCCTGATTTTACGTAATGCTTGAAGTAACTTATTCTGCTGACGTTGGAACTCAATAACATGGAATTTTCGGGCATCGTTTGTTGGAATGTAGTTCAACACCCCAGTTTCAGTTTGTATAAAACATTGCCATAACGATGACCTAAACTCCATCGATGATTTCCCGAACCAACCATTATGACCACTGTTCCCCTGGGTTTATATTGAGCACAACCGACTCCTCATTTACAAAAATGTAACTAAACAGCCGTTTTTCAATGCTAATTAAGGAAATTCCAATTAAACCTGAAATTATCCAAGAGTCATCGATACTTCTGAAAGATTAATCAGCTGACGAGTATTTTCTGGAAAACATCGCAGAGGACAATTTTGTTTTAAGGTTATCATCGTAGATTTAACTCCATATCTACGAGATGTGCTCCGATAGACTAAAACCAGTGAGTATGAAAATGAAAATCACGCTCACAGTAAAAGATCGAATCAATAGGATCAATGAAATATACAGGTACGGGCAAGCTCAAAAGATTTTCGCGGACCTGATTCACTGTCAGAATCAAGATCGTAAGCGTGGCTGTGAAAAGTTTATGAAATTTCTAGTTTGGTGAGCGAGAACTGTTATTGTATTGTGAAAGAAAGGCGAAAGCACATTTCGGACATAAACACTCGGATGTGAGACAGAAACTCCAGTAATCATCTTGTTGATGCTTGCAGCAGGCGTCAATCACGACAATAAATTTAGTACTATGCCGAGACCATTCGGAGAATTTCAATGGCATCAGGAATTTGTGCATGAATGTGTTCCCCAAAGTCATCTTTTAATAATTGAGCTAGAAACAGGTTCAGCGGAGCATTCCAGGTTGAGCCTACGCTAAAAATGCTTACATATCGTAGACACTGCCGTTGACGCAGTGGTACTGCAACTTTACCGAGTGATCGTAATCAAAATGTTTGGAGCATGCGCTCCAAAGCTTTCCGCGGTTGCCGTAACACTGTGAACTAATATTATATTGTCTGACACAGGTAAAGTTTTGTGAAGTTACCCGTTTTGAAAAATATCTGAAATTAAATAACCGAAATGTCAGAATGAGCATCGCTATCCAACCTAGTGGTTTTTTAGTCAGCTGGATATCGTTCACATCATATCATATACAAACTTAAATACACACCTCGCAATAAAAACGTATTAGTGTGCCGGACGTGCATGTGATGTCACATTCTGACCTTGCTGGGGCTCGTTTATTAAAAATAGCTTTCATCTATGGAGACTATATTTTTTTGTCACACTCAGCGAGCGAAATGCACCCATCAATTAACAGGTAGGGTGATTTAACAGAGGTGGATATATAGTAGCGAGGTGTCAATGCAAACCTGAGGCATTTTTCCTCAGTAAGATCCACCACCTGATATTCTTCTCATTTGTATGATAACTCACAGAGTTTGAGGGTCATACAATTTGGATGAAAAATAACAGGCTTATCAAGAGAGAGAACGTAAATTAATGGAAGACGTTAGTTATGGAGTGTCTTCGATACAGTACTTTTTTGATCCTTACGTAAAAATGTCAGTCGTTAGAGTTACCACTTTTCTAGTAAAATAAAGGACGGTCCATACTAGAATAACGAATTCCTGTTCGTAGAATTTATGGTTACTTTCGTCACATGCCCTGAAGAAATCTAAGCAGATAACATTCGCTGTCATTCGTGCATCAGCCACCTTGGTCCGAGGCTTCTTGGCTTTATGTAGAATAGATTATTTTTGTCGAGTGATGGTGTGTGGTGTACAGCATAAGTCTGGACTGATCACCAAGCATGCCTTCAAAGAATAGTGGTGCAACAGACAGTAGAATAATCGACCTGTGTTTTGTATGTTACTTACAAATACCTCCCACGAAAATGGTTGACATATTATGAGTTTTCTAAATTTTTGGTACCCTATACTGGTCAATGATGCAGCTGAAACACTTGCCCAAAAGTCTCGTTAACTTACTATGTCATCTGTTCAAAACCATTGAGGAATTTGGAGGGGATCAAGCGGATAGTTTCAAAAACACGTACGGCAACTTTCTCAAGATAAGTGACTGGATAAAGGTAATCATGAGGTAAACACGAGTGTCAAGTTTATTGGGGACCAGTATACTATCCAGAATGCGTAATGATTTCCCAAAACACTCTGTAGTTTATTCATGTTGACCATATCGGTCATGATACCTTAGAGTGGCAGGGCAACTGTAAACGAAGTAACATGTTTTGCTGCTACGTGACTTCTGGATCATTGGATACTTGTGTTTATTTCTGCGCAAGATTGTGGTCTGGGTACAAACGCGACAGAAACCGATGTATAATCGTCCAATCTTCGCAAGTTTCAAAAAAATGCAAACTGATTTCTTGGTTGTGAACAGCTCTGTTGAGAGCTCAACTCTAAGTCGTTGCTCTCGTGATATCTGTTGTTCTACGCTGATGCACTTAAGAAAAGTCTGCAGTATCGTAATCTAAATGGACCGTCGATAGCCATGTGATGACAGGTGGATTACCGCATCTGATCGAAACTTAGCAATTGACTCCAATGTCAGCTCATTTCAATTGGATGTTTTGAAGTACCTCACAAAAATGAGTAGACAAGAGGCTATTTTCATCTCAGCAAACATGTAAAAGTGATGAATCCATGGTTACTGCTGCAGAATGGATCGCCAATACAAAGTTATTTTCTACATGCCTGCTGGATGACTAAAGCAAGATCGAACCTGGATGGTCTCCGTGAGGCCTTCTTGATTGTTTTACATTGTCATCAGCGACCGCATCGTGAAGTCAAAAGCTATAGAATGTAATTATGCATCAGCCTTTTTGGGACAGAAACACAGTCTATACTGGCTAAAATGATTTATCAATTAGACTTGCCAGAATCCGACTGAGGCTAGCGAACGTATGGTATATTATGCAAGTGATGTTCATTGATCTTTAAGAAGAATGGAAAACATACCGCTTCGAGAAATTAGAAGACACGTTGATAATATGACAAATTTCCCTGCTGGATGAGTTCACAGCTGTTGAGTCATCTATCAAATACGTCTACTGTTGATAGACACTGAAAGTGTTGCGCTATTACTTTTGGCCTTGTGGTAAAATAAGCTCATACTTGTGAGAACTTTCTCATTCCAGGATTCTGTGACTTACTCGGTACTCGACCTTTCGAGGTTATAGGCTGACACACAAATCTCCAAATTTTTACAAAAGAAAACTATATTCATGTAAGATAAACGAATTGATAGTTGGTATATTTAAACTTCTAAATGTAGGGTGCATGTTCAACCTAGTTGTTGGTCATTAATTCACCCACACTTATCGTGTTCATTCAGAGGGATCGGTTACATAGGTCATCCTCAGGGAAAATTGCTTAGGTTGTCTTTTTCTGACGGACTCACACTTTAGGCTGAATGTTCATTTTACTTTGTTGTTTCCTCAGTGTCTATCTACCAACACACTGTAGTTTGCGTTCTGAATTCACCTGTTGCGGTTACATTGCGATCTTTGGATTGCACTGCATCATGAGTCAATTAAATGATAGACCTACATTTCTCATCAGTTAGGTAGCTTTCCTTTCAGATATTTGTGTGGAAATTTGAGAGTAAAACAAAAATACCTCGTGTGGGTTTTATATCCCTAAAACTTTGAATGTCTTCTGTTGTTCCATCATTGAACATATGGTTGAAAGTAAAAGTTAGAAAATCCCTGGCTGTTGAAGAACCCTTCACAGAAAGCTATTGAGCGAGGTATATAAACTGACGTTCAACTATTGAAAGAGTCCGAATTTTTACTAAAGAAATCAGAAGACTTCAGGTCGATTGTCAATGGCTGTGCTGCACATAATTAATTAGGTTTACATGGTCAAAGGAGAAACCAAACTAGTTAACCAAAAAACGTAAGCTGCAAACTTGGTAATTTAAAATTTTGATTGAAACTGTTCTTTCATTCAAATCCATAGGATCACCAATCAATTTGAGCTAAACTCGTCTGGTAGTACAAGTTTTACTTCTTCAAGAATTCATGTACACACATTTCCTGCATTAAAAGCGAGTAGTGTTTTGACAACCCAAAAAAGTCGCGGGGCGATTCCAGATATCATCTATCATTTTCCGTGGAATACGTTAGTGGATTAAAACCTGTTGCAAAAGTTCGAGACAACATGGTGTAACTATTTATAATAAAAAAGAACCAACGATTTTGCTCTCTAACTCATTCATGTGGAATTTGTGGGGTTTTATGAACTATTGACATTTAAGATTCATGTTCTGTAGCGTTCTTCACAATGTTGAGGGTTGGTAACTCAAGTTCATTACTGATGAAGAGTACGAATTGGTGTTTGAACAGCATTCAGCCAACGATTTTCAGAAAGCATTATGATCGTTTGTATCGTGTTTGTCATTTGCGATGTTATTGATTAGATCACAGTTGGTACATTGTGAGTTAAATACGTAAAATCGTCACAAATGATGTTATTTTCTAAATCTTCTGCTTCTCTATCCATCAGTTCCACCGTACTGCCACTCAGGTGCCCACAGTTTCTGAATGATTTCATGTGAACGCTGACCTCATCATATATACACCACCAATTGTAATTGGTTACTGTAAAACTACATTTCTGATTTGTGTTCTTGCAATCCGTTTACATTCTTGTGAGTGTTCACGGCGCCTACCGCAGTGGACAGACTTTTGTTCTGTTAGATAATAATAGTTTTAAAATAGTTATCATTTGCCGACTCATTCGTTTTTCCCGCCGACAGACTCGGAGGTGTTTGAATAGACTCACTCACCTATTCGGGATCTTTCGAGGTCCTAGTGTTCAGTAAAACACGACAAACATAACTTTACACATAACGATTTCCTGGGCACCCGTTCATTCGTAATGGAAGATATTATCAGGAGATATTCTGGTATATCACCGTGTTGCCAACCAACAAGAATGCTTTTGAAGGTAACCGTTTCATCCCTATCAATATATAATCATTTTACTCATTGAGGTGAGTCAGATGTTTACCTTAGTCCTTCTCATGGTGGTCCAGTACGCTCAATAAGTATTTAGAGTCAGATGGTCTATGGATTTCGTTTGCTGCCTGACACGCAACCGTGACGCTAAAAGGAGGTGAGTTGTCATACCTATTCAATGTTATTTTGGGTGTTGTGTCCTGAATAAAAAACCCACGTAACTTTCAGTCATCAGCGTTCTTAGAAATTACCAACCGAACTAACTATTTCTGCTTAAAAAAAGTATCTTATTTCATAGCAGTCCAACTGAAAACTCAAACTGTTGACAGTTAAGGGTTGTGTTTCCCCAGTAAATATGCTGCATCCCAGTTGAAATATATTTAACGACATCTTCCTGTTGTTACTGAGATTGCCAAGCCAAATTAGTTTGCGCGAGCAAGGTCTTAAGTATTTCCCGGAGCATCAGATTGCTCGCCTTCGGAAACGTTTATGACCTTTACTTGGCAAGGACAAAGTACGCTGGTCATATTGCATACTCCTCCATGTAAGTGTTTGCACCTAAAAGTGAGAGCTACACACACGAAGGACCGCACCGCTAAAGTCAACCAGTTGATTATAAGTTGCTCGGCTGCAGTCCATTGGTGTGAGGTGTGTACTACGAATGATACAATCGGAATTGTACAACTAACGGGCACTCATGAACTCCTTATGCTAGTCTGGAGAGTAACCACAGTAAAATGAGTATTCTATTCAGTGCAATGTCACTACGACTGTTTCTTTGCCGTACACTATTTATTATTAACACACCTCAAACACGTGAAGGCAACTGTCCTCGTTTCGTGTATCAAGAATGAACCCCTATAAACCACATGTAATGTCATACATGTAAACAAGAAAGGTAACGATGCGAAGGCAAATTACATTGTGACTCATTTTTGTTATATAATACGAGTAAGTGCACCCAGCAGATGACCATACAAATATGAAGTGTAATACTGCGGAACAAACTAGAAATTACATGGTCTAACACCGAAATTAATATTAAAGCTGGCCGTGAAATTCATACTTTTTAACCATATGTAGTATAATCTTCGTTTTAGCCGGAACTGACGATAATCAGAAGTTTACTTCGAAGAATTCAACAGAAATTGTGACTGTAAATAATAGACACGAATTTGCATAATGCAAAAACGCTTGCTAAAATACAAACTCCAAAAATCAGACAATCTATGCATAAATTCTATAAGATCAAATCGTTACTTTGCAAACACGCAAGGTTTCCAACGGGTGGAGAGGCTTCACATGAATTTTCGTCATCAGCTTTTTTGTAATCATTTTTATGATCAATTAGAACAGGCATGCTGAATCTGTGATTCATTCCTCATTCAAGTACCGCATAAATATTACGAATTGCACAGCGCAAAAAGACGCGGAAAACAAAGTTACAAGTTATGTTAGAGAGTAACACTCACGTGATTTGATCAATTGTCCAATTAAAGGAAGAATCAACAAAACAAGCGTCGCCATACTTGAGACATTCCTGCTTGGAACGGTGAATCTTTCCAGTCGCAGCATCTGAATGATCATTGTACGCCCCATGTTTAACAGAAATGTCACAAGAGCCTCATTAATCCAGTCGGTGCCAGCCTGACCTTTCCCAATGGCAGAGTAGCATACGTAACAGTTGATTACCGGCTGCCCTTGCGTGTAACTGCTGCTGCTGAACCTTGTCGATTTCCGAAATGTAGTCTGTGAATAGGTTCACCAGCTGTAATGAAAAGATAAAGAGAAGGTAAACCGTGTAAGAAACAGCCATATGAACGTTTCAGCGGAAGTTTATCGAATTAGTACAGGTTATTGTTGGTTACTGAGTTTGACACTTATGATCCACATGCTGTGGAAACATACGGAACAATTATCGCTGTATTTTGACCTATATCTCATTCTTCCTTTTCTTTTGACAATTGAACAATCCTAGTTGCACTCATAACATCCCTACATTCACTGATGAGTTGAAACTTGACAGCACCTGTATGTTTACAATGTGTGCAAGAAATGCAATCAGTATCTCATGAGGAGTGCACAGCACTGCGAGCGAAAAACGGTAACGTTCATTTTTTATTGCCTTCCTAAATCCCAACAGGATGAGACAATAGTTCATTTCATTTATTTGTCAACATGTCACGGATGTCTCTTCGTACGTTAAAAACCTTTTGCATTCTTTGATGAATGGAAAACGTGAATGAAAAATGCAAATATTTACGCAGAAAAACTTCTTGATGACAAATAAGAGCGCTACATTGTACAATCGGGTATAACCGTATTCATGAATTGTGAGTTAACAGTAGTTATCCATATTACTGTCCCGCCATGTAGAAGGTTGCGTTTACCATCGAAATGACGGTTTGTTAAGAATGAGCCACAACCGAAATCAACCGGATTGGTTAACCAGAGTTGACGAACTGCCTGCTAACTAACAGAAAATACTATTATTTGGTCAAACACAAGAGCATTTTCCTAGCTATCGGTACGAACCAGGCTAAATGATCCAATACGTTCCGCCGTAAGGAAGAACGAATAGAGCCATCAATTTCATTTACATCATGTCAACCTTGCCAAATTCAGACGGTCTCTAACCAACATCTCCAACCAGTTCAGCTGATCAAGGAAAACTTCTGTTCAGAAGTGAAATGTTAGCAGAAAACATAAAAGTTTATATAAAGTCGAGGAGTCAGATTATTTCAAATTGAAAATCACCCACATCTGATTGCATCCTACGCATTTAGATGAGCCTTCCAGCTAGCTAACCTGAAAAGAAGCAGTAGAACTAGTCATTCGTGCATATGCACCTCCGGACCGGAGTTTACCTTCAGACTCTCGTGATTATGAGACCAGTATGTTACTTGCATTGCCAATAATCTGACAGTAGGCATGACCACTTATCTATACCGAAAGGTCAAAAACAACCTCTTGTTAATAGTGCTCATCCTTGCGAATGTTTCGAAAGGGAAATAAAAAAAATCGTTTTGTTCAGTCAAATCGATGAACTTATGATCCTGGTTAGTCTGAAGTTTTTGGTTCCAGTGAATCTGCTGAGCATGATCTAAATGTTAATTAGAGGCTCCTGGATTTAGAATATTTCAAACTGAACCTCACTTTCACTCGACTGCGCGGTTTGCGTTTGGACTAGTCTAACAGCTAGCCCACTGAATATGCTTTCAATAATTAATAGAAGTTTCCGGATCCAGTTATTTCAGTTTGCCCAGCTGAATCAATGAAGATAACGACCTCAACCTTACTGAGAAGACTTGATCATGGATTTATCGATTTCCAGATTGCTGGAATCTTGGTCAACACATCAGTCTTACAAGTAAGAGATTCGAAGAGGAAAATAAGGTCCAGACAAAGATATGTACAACTGACGAGCTGTAGTGCTTTTTTTTAGAGGTTGGCTAACTGAAAGGCTCATTTAAATGCAAAGGCTGCAATCAAGTGTGGATGTTGTCCAACTTGATTTATACACAACCGATTGATTTACGCTCAATTCTTTAATTACGAATTCATAACCGGTGACAAACATAGTTGATCACTGATGGTTGGGAACAGTGGTGGTGCTTTTCGTAGTTCGGGTTGATGGTTTTGGTAATGAGATGTTCGCTGAGCTTGGCGGACATATCACTAATTTGATGTTGATCACTAATTTGTGTACATTTTTTCTACCTTGTCCGAAGGAGGCTTGGTCAGAAGCAATTCGATGAAATGCACCACGAGTGGACTTTCTAATTTGTGAATATAAAGATGAATTAAATACTGCTGACTACGGAACTTTCACCCATGGACTGAAATATTGGCCGCTACGTTTGCTATCCAGAAGATTTATAACATCAACCAGTGTGTTACTTCGAATCAACTGCCGTGAATCTTGAAAACTGGGCAAAAAATTTGGAAACTCGGACTGACAATTACGACTAAGAGCTAAAGTTACTTCATTCATAAGTTAGTTACTCAACATTGCCAAACTGCTTTGAAACAACGGAAAATAATATGATCACAATCCGTGTGAACTGCATCTCAGAACCCATTTCCGAATCGCTCTTCTAGGTAAACGTTTACTTGTGACCATCAGTTGAAAGCTAGTACAAACACGTGCCGCACTTCTGTCATACATACAAGAGACGAATGTGGAATTGTATGCCCATTTTCACACTTGCTTCACTCAGAGTATTTTTGTGTAACATGCACAAGTCATCGCCTGAAGAGACACAAAATTGCGGCACAACGTTGTCGTTCAGTGAGTTGATTTGTGCGACTATTCATGCTAGTTAAGTTGAGACTCTGGCTGGAATTGCTTGTAACGTACTAAATCAGAACACGAAAGGAAACAAATAGCACCAGGTGGCTATTGTAGCTACATTCGTTGTCCAGTTGTTATTATCCAACACGAATTCAAGATTAATCGTCTCCTAAAAGTACTGATTAAGTTGTTTTGCTACGCAAACAGAGCTAACAGAAGCTGTTTCCGAACCGTTAGAAAAAAATACGCCAATTTATAGTGTCTACTTATGCGTGCAAGTGGACAGTAGTTACCATGATATACTCTATCGAAGAATGTCAGTTATGGTTGCTCATTAGTGTTTCTAAAATCCTGTGCTCATCCATTTTGTCGGTCAACGCTATTTACAAGTTATCCCGTATATTTTTTCATAGAGTCTTTATAAATGTGAAGGGTAATACCCCACACAAATGCTTCACCTCGTAAAATAACTAAAATTTATTGACCGTTGTTTGGACAAGATTAACAGGTTATTCAAAATTCATCACCACGCGCGTAAATTTTGGAGTAATCTGTTTTTTACAGTGCCGGTCACAGTTTGGCACCGAGGAAACGTCAAAAACAAGCGGAGGCATACCTTGTTTGAGGAGCGTGGACCTACCTAATTCTGCTAAACCAAGCTGAGTATATTCTATTCAACACGGCTTGTATAGCGCTTTCAAATATGCGCATATAATCATAAAAACTGTGTAGGGTGAAACACTAATTTATATCATACGGAACTGCCAGCCGTCTCACTATTCACACCTAGCTAACAACCCTGAGTAGAATTATGAGGAAAAGTGCGGATTGTTGCCTTTTTTGTTAATTGTGGATTTAAAGCCTATTTACCCACGTCCCTGCAAAGCATTCCACTAGAAATTCATTGCTCATTAGTCCAACCGAAATAAACTCACACTGGACTATATTCAGACTTTGGTCTGCTAATTATTTGGACTAATCTTCCACGAAATTCTCAAGAAAAGTTCGCTGTCACTGAAGTTTGGACTATTTTTTCTGTAGCATGTGCGTCTAATCGCACACGGAAGCGAAAGTTTCTTGTAAACTGGTGAAAGCCGTCAGCCACCAGGCTTTCACGATGAAAACGTAGACATTTCAACTTTTCGTGGCTTTACATTGGGCAATTTATTTTTTTCAGAGAGACGTGAAAACATTAGTAACATGTTATTTCTCATTTCAGGTATGAAAAGTGCAGATACTTATGTTCCCATTAAGCTCACCGTTAGTACCCAACGCTAAAATCATGGTTGATGCGTCCTTTGGTTACTTTAATGAGACGGCCAGAAATCAAACCTGCGAAATAATATGTTAGCCGTTTTTGCTGGATTGAAAAGGTTATACGTATCTTTTTGAGAGCATTGGCGACTCAACCGTCGAAGTCTCTTTTAATCCTTATTTGAAGCACACTAAACATGGGTAACTACAACAAATTAACTGCTTACAAAAACGCTCGTACGCAAACAAAACCACTCATGTTGATGCAAACTAGGTTCCACTTCTTCAGTTTGTCAGTTCAGGTACAAAGATGGATGTAATAATTCCGATATACTGTTGTGACATTCATTCAACAGCACTGTTTAAAACTATCTGGTTAAAGGAACCAAAAAATTACTGTGATCTGTGGACATCTTTCCAGTTTTTCTCCGAATTTAATAAATCGACGAGCGTGGTCATCCTAGATTGAGTGAGTTACTGGGCACGCAAACTTTATTCTTCAAGATGCAACAAGTTGGCGATCGTGAAAATAAATTCACTGCTGCTCGCACACCGTGCATATTTGAAAAAGTTCACAGAAAATATTATCGTGTGACATCTCTAGGGTTTTCTTGAGTATAATTTCACGTTAAACGGTCGTGATTCAATAAGCTACTCGAGTTTCCTTGGGTCATCACATTGTCCCAACAGCCTGCAAGGTAACAATATGCATGGTCTGTCAGCGGATCCTAACATGAACCAGAGTTAAGAAATATGACTCATTTGGCGGTGAAGCACAGTCGAGCACAAGGTGACGGCGGGTTGGTACTTGATTCTGGAGTTTGGTTCCATATATGCTAAATAAATGTACTCAAACTTGATTGAAGTCCAGGGAATTACTGAGAGTTTCTTTTTCATAGTATATAGTGCAAAGGGGGGTCATGACGAATCCATGGTTTAACAGAGTTCTCTTCAATTGCAGATTCTTTTTCTAAATCTTCTCTTCCGTACTCGGAATACGGAGTTGCAATTATAAAATGGTTTCTACTGACTCAGTGACGAACTAAACCACGTTAATTATAAGGTCTTACAAAATCAGTAATTTATTTTACAATCCAGCGCTTGATGTCCACTTCTTAGCTGATCCTAAACGGCTCGTATGAAAGTACTGAAGTCTTAAGCAACATAACACACTGGATTGATAACACAGACATGCATTCTCGTGTATCATGAAGTGTCTCTTAATGATAATTATTCAACGATAAGCAATCTGTGTTGGATTGTTTCACAAACAGACATTCAAAGGAAAATAAAGACATCTGCACAGTCTACTCCGAATATTAGAGAAGATGAGAAAGCGTTAAAGATGGACTCCATTTGAGGTGGTCGAACCACGAAGTATTGCAAGTGATTCGTAACGTCGTCTTATTCTTGAAATGTTCGTTTGTACTGGAAATTTTCTTCTATATATAGGTACTTTTGAGATATCCTGACGAACAGTGTGATAGCTAACTTGGTTACAAACCCAATATCACGAGGGATATTTTACTGGCAGTGATCAGCCAAAATGAAAGTTGCGGCCCCACCGATACTATTAGGATTTCATTACTTTTTATTGTTCCATTTTAATAGTGTCCAATGAAAACGGAATTAAATGCAAACGCGTTTTAAAAATTTGATACTGCATGTTTTAAACCCGAAGACCGTGAACTACTGTGATAAATGAACAGATGGAGACCCAAATCAATGCACTGTCCCGCTTCTACTGAAAACACTTCCCAGGATGACTTTTGTGGACCCGTTATCGATGGAATTTTCCTCAAATCAGTCTAGCTAAACTGTTATTTTTGCATATCGTAGTGAATGAAAAGATAAGACCACCAGAACACGGACTGCACATATTTTTCAAGTTAGTCTGTGAACACATTTTTGACTACTTTTCTCATAGCAGATATACCGTTTCTTTTTAAATCGCATACGAATCCATACACTGCGCAATGTCAAAAAGCGTAACAGGACATTTTACTCATATTTTGTCTCACTGAAATATAACAAAAGTACCGTAGTGATAGTTCTGTATTTACGTCGCACCTATTGTTGCAGAGCTAGTGTGATTAATACGGCCAACGAGTACTAATAGAGAGATGGAATGGTTGTTTACTGATTGATGTAATAACTAGAAATCCGAAATTAAACACTGTGTATAGGTAGGATGCCTAGACCGTCATACACTATGAAACAGCCTACAGACATTATCACAAATTTATATCGCATAAACTGGCAACGTATTGTGTGAGTAGTGGAATGTTCAAGTTTATTAAGGTTTCATCCAACCTCATATAGCACTAGAGTCTGATAGCCCAATTGAAGTTTTCGCGATTTTTAGGTCAGTTAAATCACATTGTGAAACACTACCCGACTGGAGATAGTAAACTGTGGAACTCATTGTGTACTCACCAAATCATACCTTGTTCGGTGAACTGTTGCTACGAATTACTTTCATTGTTCGGCGCTAAACGATTGCGGAAATAACAGATCAAGTTCAGTGCCAAGTATAAACAATATAATTATTCCCACTGAATGAAGGATTTTGGTGTATTAGGATGTCTCGGGTTTTTATAGATACAAACAGGACCGCAAAGTTTGATAGCATGGATGATGACCGTAGAAGCACTGTTATCATTGGTGTGAACGATAAACTGTTCGTCTTCCACAGACAAAATAACTAAAAAATACACGTGAGACAGGGTGTGTGTGTGCGTGTGGATGTCGGTGTGAACGTAACGGAGGGTGTTGCAGGTTCCGATTGGTCCGCCGGGGAACGTTCGCCTTTTGTCATTACCAGCAGTACGCATCCACATTAGATAGCAGCTCACACTCGACCTGTCCGACTGGAGCAGGTGAACACATACTCACACTGCTCAACAGACAACGGTCACCCTCGATGCCACAACAAGAACTGCAACAGTCTCGACAACACCCACAACAGCGTCGACGAGTGTGAACAGGGACCTTGTGGTGTTCTGCACGCCACTCCTAGTCTGAGAGGGTCTCTGACCATTCAAGCGTGAATAATTGGGATTTGATTATACCTTGACAGATTGACTGGGGCAGAAGTGAACAGAATGTGCCTGTTTACACTAAATATTCTGTTAGCCCGTGGAGAGTTTTTCAACCTCTGAGTGAATCATCGAAGCCGAAGTTGCGGTAAATTTGCCTGCATTTCACCTTCTTCTCCTTCGTAAAAGGATTTAAAGCAAATCGGATTGCGGTCGGACTCGTTAAGAAAGGATTAACTTTATAAAAAGCATCCACCTCAGGCTAAGTTTACATTTATGCAAGATCATTGGCTTTTCTAAAGCGAAGAAGTTCGTTTAATTTGACAGGAAGCCGTAACACAGGTCGAGGTTACTCGCCTTATAAGTCAGTCCACTATATGTAGGCCGAGTACTGTCAAAATATCCAGATCAAGATGTGAACAATTGGTTGACCAAAAAACGGATGTAGTACGGCAATCTAGTTACTTGTAACCGGGTTGTAAGTATCACAGACCGGCAATATTCCGTAATAAGACCAATAAAACGTAACAGAAAATGAACAGAAAGGTTTTTCGTCGTGTCCGTAAATGAGTGCCAAGATTAAGTGATCTTTTTCATACAATCACTCACACTACACTGATTTGGGCTTCCTGTGAAAAAAGGAGGTGGCTGGGGTACAAATGAAAGTCAACCACCTAA
The DNA here is from genome assembly GCA_008508345.1 of Paragonimus westermani. NCBI lineage: Eukaryota > Metazoa > Platyhelminthes > Trematoda > Plagiorchiida > Troglotrematidae > Paragonimus > Paragonimus westermani. The sequence continues at coordinate 70,513 of QNGE01002029.1, read as the reverse complement.
ATAAATACAAGGCAGAATACAAATTATCTTGGACTATATCGCTTTTTGACCGTCAATAAGTGCCTGACTAAATGAGTATACTGTAGGTTAATGCGTGGCCAAAGTTTTGTAGAAACACAGTGACGCCATTGGCAAGAAGCCCCCAAGGATAAACGCTGCTTTCAGGATCAACACTTCTGTAATATTTTCCCCTTTCGAAAACGCAGGCTTCCCGAGGCCACTTGCAAAATGGTCGCTGATGATTGTGGTGGACTTTGTCCTACAACTATATTCAGCATGGCAGTTTTATCACTCTCAGCCAGGCCTCCTTCCATAATGTCCATATGGCGCATCACGTAAATGCATACGCTTCTTCCAGTGAGACATAGTGTTCACTGATGTCTGATTACAGATTGAAATGAACGGTCAAAATTTCCTCCATCTAACTACAGCAGGAATCGTACAGTCACAGGAGGGCATACTGTATTACGTCGTTGCTGAATGAAAAGTTGTTTAGCGGAGCAAATCTTATAGTTACGACATCATTCTGCCTGGTCCAATTTTTTATTTCAAGTCCAGTTATTTGGGCATTATTAAACACTGCACAGCTCTACAGCAGTCTAACCTATACGCAGGTATGGTGTTGCACTGTAACAAGCGATTGACGTTGTATCACTGGCTACATTCTTTTTGTCTTTCCTTAAAACCTTGTGTTTGTGTTTAGGGTGCACCTTGGATGTTTCTTAGGCAGAGTGAGCTGAAGATGAAAGAAACGCAATATTATACATCCCTTCTGATCGACTACAGTAATTAAACGTAATATGGTCTGCATAAGACACAGTGTTCACATCCATTTTAAATGTTGTGTAATTCATTCATGTTGCTTGAATCTCTGTTTAAAGAGAGAAAACTTTGCCAAGAAAATGCTTGCACGCTGTAGGAAATGTGTTCTCGTCAAGTTGAAAAATACTGTGTGAGCAGTGGTTTACGTACAAACGCATGTGCAGAACTCTCTGTTATGCCATCAATCGATCTTAAAGTTGAGAATTAACAAAACCGAATAAGTTAACTCCTGCTAAGTTTATATACCGCGCGAGTATGCCGTCTTAGCTCTTGACTGCTTCGTTCACGCAGTACCTGCGCTAACAAAACATCGTTAACTGCCAGAAGATTGCCCGAATAACTCCATATCCCAAGAAAGACTTTCCCGAAACACGCCCAGCAATCAACACCCCAACAAGGTTGAAAGTGTTTTGGGAAATGCACACTCACAAGACCATTGCTGATCCTCATTAGGTTACTTATAACGGCTAAGACAGATATTGGAAACCATCGGTGATTTCGCTCAACTTCTTGCGTCCACACTAAGTGAAAGTTTTGAAGTACTAGCTGGTGGTTCCCTCGGTCGCTTGGACCGAACGTCATTTAACCAAATTTTATAGGTCAGTGGTTGCCAGAACGCATGAAACCATGCGAAAGTTTACGTCTGTCTCATCATATTTGTAATAGGCTCATTTGGTCTACGTCATGAATGAATATTCAAACGATAAAATAAACCAATGTCCACTCGAAGATTAGGAATAGGCAGTTTGTTTCACGCACCTTCCAACCAACAGCAAATAACCAAGGTGTTCAACAAAGTGGTTTCCCACCGTTTGATAATTACGTTTATTGTACCCTAGCGAAATATTCTGTCACTTTTTCTGTTCTCGGTTACACAGAAAAAATGCCATAACTACAAGGAGCCACTTTTCCCAAATTCATGGGTAACGATATTTTGAAGGTGCCTCTTTCTGACACTTGAGCTCTGTCACAATATGACCTGCCTCTACTGAACGAGCAATCAAAAGATAACAACGTTTGCATCACTACTTCGGAATGTGCTCATATTTCGCACTTATGTGTTACTGACAACCAGCATTGGCAACTCATGAAGCGGCACGTGGAGTTAAGCGTTCGTTGTGCACCGTTGCCAAACGCGCACATGTATATTAGGAATAACTTTATACCGCAATATGTGCTAGCTTCTCTATGTGAATAGTATTTTCGTAAAAGACTCGCCTTTCATGCGATTGAAATAATTTTTATTGTTAGTTACTGCATCATAAAAACTAACTCACGCACATTCCCAAATTTACTATGCTGTACTCTCGCAGGTTTTGTTCTCTGGAGAAAGAACTCAAGCTATCAAGGGATTCTATACGGTCACTAGCCAGTTACAGCGTCATCACACCTATGGACTTTATTACCGTTTGGTTTTCCTTTAGGGCGTTCGATTTATGGCTTAACCAATTTCTGGGCCTATTGTCACGTGCGTTTCACAAATACACATCCGTCCTACTCGAACGGTTAAGGGTTGTGCGCAACGTTCGATTTGTCATCAGTGTAACTGGAATATCCCATTCTGTCCTCAGACCGAGGCATTTCAAAACAGACATAGTCAAAACGTTACTCAGCAATTTTTCAAGGATTTACACTCAGGGAAAAATGAGAGTGAACTACAGTTAATTATTCGGGATCCTCTCCTATCTACCCTCGTGTTCAATTTTGTCATGGATGACATACCAGAGAGTTCGCCTGATGAACACAGTGTCCTCTGAGTTGAACTTCCTCTAATATGGCCAACTTGGAATATGCGAACGACAGTTTTGTGTATCCCGTCTGCCGACGGTGTGCAGACCATTCTGAACAAGGTGAGTGACGGGGCTGTCATGTATGCAATGCGCTTCACACTTTCAAAGTGTAAATTGGCACTTCAAGACCGGGACACTCCCACTGGAGATAGTGGACACCTTGACATATCTGGGTAACAGGACCTCGTTGGCTTTATATTGCGGATGAGATATCAGTAAGGATAGCAAACGCACGGGTTGTCTTTGCCAAACTGCGTCATCCGTAACGTCGAAAAGACGTCCGGTTGTTGCTAAGAGGAAAGGTGGACTGACCGCCTGAGCAACATGGTCTTTCGCCGGCGCGTATTCCCGAACGCTCAGGATGCACGATCAATTGGCTAACTAATCACGTTTTACAGCCTATGGTGGTTGGGTCAAGTACTCCGTATGCTACCTGAGCATTGACCGTACAAGGCCATGTGAACTGAAATGACGAGCAGCTAGGTAAAACCGTGCAATGGCCCAGCAACGACGAAGTCACGAAATATGGAGCTCCGACTATATCACTGAGTAAATTGAGCAAGTGTCGCTTGCCTAGGTAGGGTCCCCATGATCACTCAAATCACCAGTGAAATAAGCTATCCGAGATGGCAATGTGCCATAGTTAATGGCGTACCTGCATCCACATCATCTGTGATTCTCCCGCCTAGACTTTTCTTTATCAATTTTTAACAGCCGTAACAACGTTTCCTTTCAGAATATTCCACGTCACCGTTGAGGTGTACGGTGGTCGATCCACAGCACCGTCTGGTCTAGCTCATGGATGTTACGATGATAATGGTGATTTATCTCCAGGTTTTCTAAACAACGACACCATAGACAAATATCAATGGTGGTGCGAAATCTGGAAGTTTTTTATAATTGCCCTTTGAAGGGGTTGATATCGATACGTCGTTACCATGCGTACTGAACGTCGCTGTATTTTGGAAGTATACTAACACAGGAGTCTCATTAACTTACACCACAAAACGAACTCTAGTTTCAACTCCCGAATCCTAGTTGCCCTCATTCGCCAGATCCTTTACTTCACCAATTTTTGTGCAGTTGAAGGGCCGATCACAATGATACGTCTGAGCGGCAACTGACGTTTCAAGTCTCGAAACGCATTCCAGTATGGGTTAGAAAGCATATGATGCAGGTACAAGCTGACACTTGTGTGTAACTAACAAACAGACCGCCGACATCAACGATCGTCTATCATTTTCTGGAGAGCTAGCACCAGGTGGATCTCACGCAGGTATTCACAATTGCTTACGCAGATGATAGGACCCGATTGTCGTGATATACTGAGACAGCTGCACTCAGACATTGTTGTTTGCAGAAAGATTCACTCGGTTGCTTAACACTTCTATAGCAACGGAACTAACGAGTGACCAGCAGGTGGCTATGCCCTATTTCCTCTTTGTGTGTTTAATTTCACATTTGACCCTTGTTCTCCGCTTTATAATTCCCTGTTCAGTAGCAAGCATTTGATAATATGCAGAGCAATTTGCCATGCCATAAGTCGTCCGCATTATCGTTTTTAATTGTTTTATCCAGATCTTGTCATAGTTTCTTTGAAATCAATGCAGCCGTTAGGTTTCTTTAAGTTCGCGGTGAGATCGACAGATAAAATCCTACCTTTCGTTGTGTGCAAATGAAATGTATGACTTAACTAACAAGCAGCTTATGAACGACGGCGTGTTCTTCTCAACGGTTTTTTCTTCAACCGACATTTACAGAATAATCGTGAATACCTGGAAAGATTGGCCGTTCCGTTTAAAACAAATACGGTAACCCCTTTTGACCCTGAACACTGTATGGCCGTTCATCGAGAACCCAGTTTTGCTGTGAAGTTTTAGAACTAATTTTTCACCCGACATGACAGAAGTCATGAGAAATGGGCTACTTACCTTTCGACTGGTTGATACTGTGAGTTCTTCAGTAGGAGTCCTTCACATCTATGATGTGAACGAAAAAAAACGATATAATTTTCATCGTACTAGCAGCCACGCTGACGGCATGATGCTTTCTAACAGAAATGATTCAAGCTCTCATTTGAGATAGAAAGTTTTTGGTTAGGCTCACAATTCCAAGATGTTTACCACATGAGTCCCTGTTCGGATGAAAATAGTTTGAACTGGACAATCGGTTAAAAAAAGAGGCAATTTATACTTTCTGTAGTTGTTGCGTTTCCTTTCGTCAACTATTTGGCCTAAAGACTATCAAACATGAGGAAGACCTATAGAGGGTTTACAAGCTACTGATTGGGGCCACTGGATTCACACATTTTAGTGGGTATACTTCTGAACCATGTTTGTTACGCCTACTCAGATAGTTGCTCCATATCCCCAGCAGATGTGGCACCGATTCTACACAACTAGATGGGAACAATAGTCCTCTATCCTGATAAAGGTCTTTGGGACTGATTGCCTGTTAAACTTCATAGCCGTACTTCCTAGGTTCCGCAAAATTGCATGTTCTGAAGCGGTTAAGTACTTCCTATGTTACTCTGATTATTTCTCACTACACTTGGATTGCACCTTGCCCGTCACAGTAGTATGAGTTAAGATGGAATTTGGCGTATTCAATCCGCTGTTGGTTTAATTGGTCTAATCAAGAAGAACGGACCGTTAACTTTTCTTCACTCATTGTTAGGATTTCTGGGTCAACTTACGCGGTCGCCATACTCGGCTTTTGGTTTACATATACGAAACAGTTTTCCTACGTGAGGAAAGAAGCTCATCGATTGGTGTGACTTGACGGAAGAAAAATGGTTGCTATCCCAGAGCTTGAACGTGAGTTACCAGTTAGTCCATCTTAGTCACAAGGCAAACAGATCAATCGGCTACTAAATGACACTGTCACCGTAAGAATCCGTGTTCACGTTCCTCTTGACCAAACATGAGAAGGCCTGTCTCAAAAAATTTCACAAACCGGTCTCACTTCGCACGTGTTAGGTAAGAGTGCGTAAAATTGGAAAACAATACTTCCTGGGGGTGTTCAAACGCAATATCATATAAGGAAGAAATTATCTTATGGTTTAGTACTGTCACCACAATAACCATTTTACACGTCGCTACCCATTCATTCCCCTTTCCTCTCCCGATTATGCCAAAAGGTATTTCTTAACATGAAGTAAATTAATAAATAATGCGGCTAGACTTAACCAATATACTCAGTGCTATGGTTCATTCAACTCACCGAAGTACTTAGCTTCCAATGTTAAGATTGAAATAAGTTCCGTTTAGTGATGGTTAGGCCATACGCTATGGCCGCTTCGTATTGAGGGCCACTTGATTATAACTCACAACCGAGTTCTTTAACCTCACTTTTCGGAAGTGAACGAGACTCAGTCATCCACCTGATTAGCCGAGAGTTAATGATAGTTCCATACGTCCGACCAGTTCGAAACAGCTTTGAGGGCGGCATGTCATAACAAGGTAACAATTCAAGTTCTTGAGTTGTGTTCACTAAACGACTTTGATGAAATTTATCGGTGACTTACAAAACAACAAAGTTCTTCGATTCAGTGAGTTAAACTGAGTGCGGACTGCAAACGACCTCTGAAATCGGCGAAGCAAAAGCCTTTGTCAAAGAGAGCTGGCTGAAAAGTTTGTGGGGATGAGGAAGCTATGATCATCTGCGAATGATGTACAACTTACAAATAAGATGTTGCAGTTAGTGAGTGACCCACTTATAATTTCGCTGTTTTTGCCATGTTTGACCAGTTTCCAACGTAGAAAGCTCAGGATTAGCAGGGATGTGTAGAAGCAGAAAAAACGTTTGATATACACTACGGAACAAAAATTGAACGGAGTTACTTCCGATGGTTCTTTCGCACAGGCCAAACATCTACGTACACATCGATGAAGAAAACAAGTGACCTAGATCAAACAGTGTGGTCTAATAAAGACTAAAGTAACGTGTAAACGGCATCTTGCTGGCGTACACTCGTTTTTCGCTAACCGCCCCTGTGTAACTTTATGAGCATCATTCGTTCTGCGGGTATCCGAATTGCACATATATCTGTTCCATATCCTACACTTCTGTTGGCTCAACACCGTATTTCGTGTACCACAAAGAATTTTTTGAAAAGACCAGTTTGTTCTACATTACTATGTAAACAGAACGGCTGCTTTCATTGCGGAATGACTTCAACTAAGTTAGGGGTTTTACTGGTGGACAGATTGAACGGATAGATGTATAGAACACTGTCACCTTACAGTATCCAGCCATTCTGTATATACGGCATTAGCAACAATCACTCTTGCAGTATGTCCCTGGAGGACGAACCACCGACATTTTGATCCAGAACAAGTCATTTTTGTTGACCGGCAGCTCACCTATGGATTTAATGGCCGTCAGTTCGTTTTTGAACTGGTGCTGAGTCACTCGACCTACAAACCAGACGTGTGTTATTCAGGGCAAATCACTAACGCAAAATCGTTATTCACTAGTTCGCCTTCCCTATTTGAAATCGCCTCTGTGAGGGCTAGCGCACTTGGCTTGATGAAGCTAAACTCATCTGGATGAAAGTTTGAAACGGGGCGTAGTCAATAAAGGTTAGGCAACCCATTGCTATTTAGAAATAAGCAATAATCCCATTAAAGGATTATTTCATTGACCCAAACGACAAGATGTTAGACCACTGTACATATAAAGGAGCTGTTAACTGTGCGTAAGACTTTCAATTCCACTTTATATCAAGTTCCAGTCGTGTTGTTCAACAGCTCACAGATTCCAGAACCCTGTTGGGAGAATTTATTTTTGTTATGCAGCTGTTCAATGAAACTACTAAGGAACTCGGGTCAGGTTTGTGTGCACAGTAAGTAAATATGAGGAACTGTTGTATAATATTCGAATTTCCGTAGGTGGGTTGCAAATATGGGTAGAATAGGACTGAAAGCTGATATTTCTGGTGTACATCTGTGCACCAAATTGAAGCAGATGGTTTTCTAGGACCTTAAACTATGTTGTCTGTTTGCCGCGCAGCCTTGCACGTTTAGTTGTTCTTCAGCCAACAAATCATATTCAAATCAAGTGTTCCTGCTACAGGCCAGTGTAATGAGACGACGGTTTGTCTTCCTTATGATGTTAGTGTTACGTCCATTAGTACATTACAAGTTGGTTTTTTTTCATTGAACATATACTCTTTCAAACGATCCCTCTTAGTGACGTAGTGCGTAGTTCATCTCAGTTGATAATACATGATCAGTATGCGAAGGACGTGCCAACCGTGATGCAAAATGTCACTTATAACCTCTTATCTCACCATGAAGTGGCCCATCTATGTGCAGAAAGTACAGCGTTCTCCGCAGAGCATTTACACAAAACCCGTACAGTCTTGATAAACTCCCTTCAGGCACAAGACACCATGAAATTATTAAACCAACCTATATGCACCTAAGGACAATTCAAAGTTTCCAATAACAATAGGTTATTACATCCAGAACACAGTTAACACATTACTTAAATGCTCCACCGTTTCACTGTGCCAATCGTCTCTCACCTGTCTATCGTACAAGTTGACTGGTGTACCCACAACACTATGCAATAAACGAAGGGCAAAGCACACACAGTGCTGGAAATTTTATTTTTGAAGGGTAGTGAATATTTAGGATTGTTAAGACCGTAGCAGACAACCAAACATGCGATTGTATTGAGCTGTCTTTAGACGTATATTCAAGGACACTCTTCTGGTCTACTCTTTAACCTCGCACACCTAATCTTAATGTCAGATATCAGGAGCTGCAATAATTGCTAAGTCACGTGGCAATCATTCGTCTAAGAGCCAAGATGACCATACCGTGCTAATGTGCACTTTTGTTCGTGTTGACGGGATTATATCTAGTGTACATCAGTTTTCTTCAGTGACCCCACGTTGTTCAGCCCAAAAGTTTGTATTGACTAGGTGAAAGATTATGGTGCACAAATAACAAACGGGATCAAAGATAAAACTCCAACATCTTTGAAGAAGTTCACAAAAGTTGGTCAGTTGATTGCAGTCAAAACCATCCAAAATAAACAACTAAGTGGCTCTTCCACGGACGTTCGTGGACAGCTGAGCCTTGCGGAGTTGAAGTGGGTCACCGCCGAAAAGATCATCTTAAGTGGAAACATCAGCCGACGGACCATCGAAAGTATATACGGTATTCTGATGGAACATGAAATGGAACCGAAATGAACGCCATAGTGTATGTTTTTACTGTGAAATTTCAGCTGGGTAGAGTGCCTCTCCGAAGGGCGTCGCAAGCGAAGGATCACTTGCTGAGAGATCCGGTCACCGATGACTTACCTCCTCCGCCTGTTTTCAGTAACGAGTGCAGTAACTTTTCTAAACTGTATCCAAATAAATCGCATCCAAATAATTACCCTTGATTGTACTGTTCTTCTAACAAGCCATATGATTGCTCCCGTTATTCGGCCTGTGTTCCCTATATTGTAACTCCCGAGTTTCATGATTTCAGTGCAGTTGTAGACCTATCTGATAACAGCACGCGTGCCATTACAAATGGCTGTTACGTTAAGGACCCCTAGAGTCACTCGGGCAAGTGACCCTTAGAGTAACAAGAAATGGCACGGATCCCGACCCCGAATATGGAGGGTGAGACAATATCCACCGATGTCGCTCATTCTGAACACCCATACATTATAGACTAATCGTACAGGTGCGGGCAATGTGTGTGGTGGAAAACGGTTCAAGATGACAATCCAGCAGTCCCACTCAGTAAATTATGTGGTGCACACTACTCAAAAAGAGAGGTGGTTGAACGTTTAGATATACCAATTCGGCAGTGTCCAATTTGTGGTCAATAGCGCAATGGTCAACACAGTTGCCTAATAAAAACGTGGCCAGAGTTCTAATCACAGCCGTGGGGGATGCGCAATACCGGCCAGATCTAACACGAACTAAACTCGAGTCTAGTGCGTCTGTTCCAATGATGCCCCATGGAAAGTCTATCTGAACACAAATGATGCGATCGAATGCGAGTGAGGCTCAACTTGAGACTATTGGATACTGGCAAATTTCGATACTGGGTGACTTTTTCACCATTGGAATGGCTGGAAAGGGCGAAGAGCTCAGCAACGTTAGTGAACACTGCAGAAAGCCTGCCGCAAAACCCGCAAGGTTGATAGGTTGAATCAGTCGACGATATTTTGGATAAGAAAAATGAATCGAGAACTGAAGCTCTTTTAGCGTCTATAGTGATTGAAAATCCGTTTCTACTAGTGAATATACGCTTTTGGCAGTTATAGCTGCCGATAGTTTTGACGATGGCATTCAAATGCATTCAAATGCTTCTACCCCTCAACACATTGTTTAGTCAAGCTCTCGATTGGTAATTTCTGCTCTGGAGGTATAAATGTAACTCCCGCCTTAACTTGCTCACTTTTTCTGCCTTGCTTTGCTCTCTCTGGCTTCCGATGTCTATAACCATGTATGCACTCAACTCGATGTTCTCGTTTTTGCTCTCACAGGCGTTTTGATAGTGATAACCGAACGCGGTTATATTTCGTTGGACTGTTCCAACATGCTTTCAGTGCCATCACGCGGACACCGTGTATATCTGGCGAAATGTTATTGTGGACACAATAGCTTCCCCAGGGTGTGGTTTGATGCTGTTTCTGTCCCAGTGATCGTAATATACCGGAATAGCCAAGATTCCCGGATCAGTCATTAGACGAAGGTCGCAGCGCACTGGGCGACCAGAAGCGCTGTTTTCTCTGTTTGAAGGCAGACCAAATGGCCAACAGAGCCGTCATGTTTACTCGATATCCACTGCTTAACTACGGTACTCGACACTGCGCGTCAATACATGATGAATCATTAACGCTAGAACCAATTAGGAATTGGGAATGCGTAATTCGCCAGTCCGCGCCCACAATTGTGATGTATATTTCTACAGAATTCGTTCTCCTCTGATCGGCAGGACTTGTGTTGGATGCATGCGACTTTTTGGGTAAATTCCCAAATCAACACCCACCAATGGGAAATTCGCCAAATTGGGCTTAATCTTAGTTGTTTGGCTCTTGAGTAATAATACCTTTCGAGGTACAGAATAAACTCACTACGATCAGACTAGTTTGAAATTACATTCTTCAGTTAATGTGTCTATAAAAGTGAACTTGAACTTGTGATTCTACCAACAAATTGGATCTGCGACCCAGAGGCGGACATTATTCATAAGCTGCATTTAACGTACGTGAGGCTGTGCCATATACACCCGGACTTCTTTGGTGTGTCGCTGAGTTACGATAGGTCGGAGAGGCAACGAATAATCAACGACGTCTGTTGAGAACGCAACTCGCGGGCACCGAAAAAGATGTGAAGGGGTAATTTCACTCGAATGTACAAATGAGCGCAGAAGTTGCCATTCTAGCTACAAGTAATCAAACTAATTAATCTGAAACTTGAAAGTGATCAGATCACCAGCTACGCCCATGGAATGTAAACGGACCAATACTTACAGCGGTTTCTTTCCAAGAACGTATCCTTCAAACTTTCATCATCCCCTACGACAAGAATAACAGGTAGCCCCCAACTCCGACTGAACTGTCTTGAAGTGATAGGGTGAAATACTGTCAAAGAAGATTTAGCAACGTTTACTCTGACGAGTCTGTATGACAAATTCAAGTTACACATGAAAGTGAATAGCTGCTAGAAAACGCAAGGCATGTAACACAAAGTACACTTTCAGAGAGCTGGAAGAAAGAGCTACCTTTCAAAAGGAGACAACGGTCAGTGGAAGACAAATCTGTCACGGCCCATGGAGTCAGCTGAGCTGAAAAAAACAAACTTTGGAAGTCGACTTTAAATTTGTCGGAGTTTTATGTTAGATTATATGCGGTTGATTATATAAAACGCGTTGTACTGGTCTGACCGCAAGACACTTACCAAACGCTTAGTCTGTGTGGACCATTCCAGTTAGTGGCCTCGATTTCCTTCCAATGACTTATCGTTTCGTCCGCTTTATCTCTTCCGTTCTATATTCGAGTCGGTTTGATCGAATTGCCGTGTTAGTATAGTTGAGGTGATGGTCCCTCCGCTGACAAACAATGCTTTTTCTCAAAACAACAGTAAGACAAAAGTTGCGATAAATCAACACTTCAATTTGTCTCATCAGCCGCACACTAAGTACAAACAGACATAACAATAGCCTCTTCCACTAGTTTATCTTAGAGATCTCATTCTCTATGTACAAAAAACACTTGGTTTGAGTTCGAACGATTTAGTTGTGAGCAAATTGACGGAGTAGTCACGAGCAGCCCACTGAAACCAATGTTGCCGTATGTTCTCCTTGGAATAATTGAAAGACGAATTTTCGATACTAGTTTTATGACCACCTTGCGCAAACGATGTCAATGATATCTTAAGTTTTAACGAGATCGAGAAACTTCCTCCATTTATAAACATACCAGTTCCATACATCTGAACCTATCTGCCACTTGTCAGACTGAGTCAAACAGAAGCCGAGCATTTGTAGAGATTTTACACACGGGCCGTCATGAAGACACGCTGCAACGGTTGACTTATCGTAAATCAACCTGGAGCGGTAACACTTCCAGTTCCACAGCACCGCACCAGTCGCCCACATGCCGGGTCTAGTTGACACATTGTTTGACCGAGTCCGACGAATTTGCACAAATAGCCGGCTGACATAGGAAGAACATGTCCTGAGAACCTCATGACCTGCTAACGGATAGCCCTATAAATGTATCCCCGTTCATTGCAGGAATTAGGCGGAGAGACCTGTAATCCACACAGCAAAGAGGAAAGAGGTGATCGTCGTAGTATGGTTCAGATTAGACGTTTGTCCACAATGATGTACCACCAGCTTCAGTCTGATGTGAGTCGCACACACACACACTGCAGCTGAATTTCCCGTATTGTCATCAAGGCGGGGAGTTAGTTATGGAAATGTCAGGCGTGATGAACCAAACTATTCTGTCTCATATGTCGTACATCAGTCCACTTGGCCGAACACCTCCCAAATTTGTTAATTTGGTCCAGTGCGCGAATGGACAGTCAAGCGGGCAACCGAACGCGAAACTCGGCGTCATCCATTGCGAAACACATCCTGAGGACAGGTCACAACATCGATCCGACCAGATCGTACACTATGTACGCGAACCGCCAAATTCTGGCCATCAGTGTGATCAGACGAAGAAATCCAGTGTTGTTTGCACAAACGTTAATGGTTCACACCGTCGACCTCCAGTGGTTTGCTTCGTTGAGCTATTGTTGTCATGCACGACAGTGCTTAGTATGCAGCTGACGGAATAAATCAAAATTTGAATACACAGTAACGTTTGTTTCATTTCTATTTTTGTAATCCATGTTTCTCAAGGGTAGGTAGATAACGGGGTGTAGGTTTGATACTGGGTTATCTAAGATATAATGTAAACGTGTCCCATATAACTGAAAGTTGTTGGTTACTGATTACATGCTCAAGGGGTGAGAAAACAAGTTTTCACTTCATCATATCACTGGTGAGGTGGTTCTAGCGGCGTTTCTCTTAAAGTCAACACCGTTCAGTGAGTCATATATGTGTCTCCAGATATGGCACATTAAATCTCATCATTGTAAACAAATATATTCTAATATGATTACGAACTTCGTTAGAAAAACAATGCAGAAGTGCTGCTGACCGTTCGGGTAATTGACTCGGTTTCAGGGACAAAAAACAATTTGGGATTAAGTTAGGAAGAATTCTGTAATTTGATATTGTTTAAAAACATAAGCTAAGAAAGTACACACTGAATTACCGACTTCTGAATGATAAACTAAAAAGTGTTGATATGTGCAAAAATCTAAAACTTTGTTTAATTTCTCTCCAGTATTTATAAGTAAGAAATGGGAGGTGGCTATCTTGTGGGTAAGATGTTTTGTTTCGGGTTGGTATTTGCCGGTAAATACTAGTTCAAAAACAACAAATTATCGGGAGGAAAGATATTTGAATATTATCACTAGGAAAATGAAAATCGGATTTATAAGATTAGAAAACCTAACCGACTTGTGCACTCGGACTTTACCAAACTTTCTGCACAAATTTGGCCAAATTTGTTAGGTATTTGTTTAAAACAAGAGTCTGAGATGGCGCACAAACGGCATTTTTGAAACAAAACAAAAAATGCACGAGTCGACATGCTCGTTTTTCTCAGCTTTATTATACATTGCTTATTATTATGTGGTTTATTATTCAACAATACTACAATATTTTTTAATTTACGGATTTCGGCTAAATATTGTTTCATATCAACAGAATGTGATGTTGTCACAACTACAGGATGCCCTACTGGTCATAAAAAAAATGAATTCACCTGGAGATTTGAAATAAAACTTGGACGGAAACGGTCTGCTGCAATAAAAGTGGGCTGACGTACAAGTATGTGAACTGATCTGTTTATGAGTTAAATTCTGTCACCTCGGAGACTTGGGCAACCTGAATGGTCTAGACGTGGAATATCGTGACGATATTTTCATGCATTTAAAAACGTTTCACGTACACAGGGCTTAAGGTAGTTCTGAAACGATAGGATGAAGGAGCACATAGGACTTCAGAGCTTAAATCTTTTGCTCAGAATGCTCACAAACTTTCGGTACATGCAGTTTACAGATGCAGCTACTCTCCCAACATGATCTAGACTGGACAAGCAAAGTTATGTTGCGTTAACCTGAGCTGTTCGGGGCCGGTCCAGATTTGTCACTTCAGTACAAATATATACACCATACACTATCGTGAACCCAGTGGTATAGCCAAGAGCAATCTCCTTACTTTAATCGTTACACTTCACTCAAGCCTATCAAGCTTGGCTATGAAGTTTCGGCTTTCACCGTTTTGCACTGAATTGCCGAAAAGAATTGTTAGCATTTAATAGTCAACAGCTTTTCAGTGCTATCTACAGCCTGACGGGTGGAAATAACTACTTCGCCGCAATGAATATACATAGAATGCCCATTACTTTTCATTAAGTGCCATTATCCTGTTTACAATTTTGGATAACAATCAGTGGGATTTTCTTCTAGTGCTCATCATTGCAACATTTTTGAGATATTTGGACACGACAAGTAGGCGCCACCCGTCAGTTAAGTGATCAAATAGGTAAAGCAGCCACAAAATATTTTTGAAGTTCAGTTAGGCTGTCGAAATGTAGTTCAGCCCCTTCACGGTGGCTTTCCCTGTCGTCTACGCAATTACTGTCCAAGAACGTCGCAACATATCTGTGGTTCAGTTTACTTTCAACCTGATGCAGTTGAGATGATGCCAAAACGCAATCAATTTTGATAAAACAAGTATGTTGTCGCAGAAGTTAGACGAAGTTGAATGCAAAATATGACCAGGAGATGATGCATTGGTAAACATCACATTCAAGAAAACATGGGAGCTTCGAATGTGATCCAGCAGATGACGGACCTTCAGCAGCAAAACGGTCAGCTGCTGAGAGCAACCAAATGAAAGTCGTCTGTTCCCGACTACATACCAGGTGGTCTTGGCTAAATCTGGTATTCTGGAGCGCATGAGGATAATAGCCATGTGCCTTATACATGTACCCTCTCGAAACTAGAGGCGTAGGAGCGTATGATACACTCAAAGGATGAGTGGCCGTGTGCACCAGAGTGGGATGTGGAACCGTTCACTGAGCACATGACGTTTACCTTGCGTAATCTAGATGGAAAACCGTATTTGTGGAGTCAGGCATTTGGTATCCGTGATGCACCTTATACAGACACATAAACTTGTCAGAGAATGCGGTTTGAACCCAATAATGTGGACTTACGTGAGAATATTCATCTTATGTTTGAGTGAAGGGCTGAACATGCCACTTTCTGCATCTCTACTGGTCAGATGAGTATGATCTATTTTGTATCTTTGAATAACTTGTGTGAAAGAACAGTTGGTCTGCCGCATTATATTTGGTCCTTCCACATTGATAAATTGATTAAAAGAAACTCAGCACTTCAAGTCTTACTTGGTAAACATGGAAGTCATTCTTGAAGACCGAACATTTACACTCCTTACCCGTATTTCATTACGGCGCCAGGAATTTGTCAGTGGCGTGTGACCTCAAGTGGAATTAACTACCTATTTGCTGCTGAAAATCTGTTCCTGTTAAACTGCTTGCTTACCAGAAATGCTAACACGGTTTAGAGGGTACTGTAGATTCATTACACTTCATTACAATCTTATCATGGTTCAACTAAAATCTTTTTTCTGTCCTTCTGTGAATTGTTCAACCAGCAGAAAATTAATTTTTGTGAATCTTTTAAGTAGAAAAATTCTATGACCGGTTATGGCAACTTCTACTCCTAACTTGCACACTTTACATAGTGGGGTTACTTAAATGTAAGTAAGGCAAAGAATGAGTGTACTTTTAATCAATATATGCGGTCAGTAACCTGGATCGATCCTTCAAGAATGGTTCTATCGATCAACCCAATTTGATGGTTATTTGGGGTCTGTTTTCATAAAACTCCGCTCCGTTTTTTAGTACAGTTTTATGTAGCAGTTTTTGAACATTGCTCAACCAGGCAGAGGTGGCAGGCGATGTGTGTGGTTGCCCTTGCGTGGATTATTTAAGGAATGGACACTGGGTTTTCATTGCCTTTCGCCTGAACAGTTCCGACATGTGAGTGCACCCTGTACTCCCTTCTGCGTCACATTGACTCACAGTTAGGTGGTTAGTAACGAAATCGTCTGTGTCGTTTCGCTACGTCAACCAAACGTGATGTGAGGTTTTTTGGTGCACACCTTATAGCTTTTTATAAAACCGTCCAACAAACTTATTGTATTACAAGCAACCATGCTACGATGAAACAGTTAGGAACAGGTTCTGTAACACCGTCTATGGTTATTGATTCATCCCAGAAAACTTGCCTGACGGAGAGTTCAACATACAGCTTGTCGTCCTGAGATGATTAATACTTGTAACGATGACAGCTGTATATATGCCTAATCACTGTCACAAGGCTATTTAAAATCAGTGAACACATTTTGTAATCCGTGAAAAAATGCGCGTATGCAGATCTCAGTAATTTGTCTTCTGTTTGAGTATTTCCTTCTAGACAGCTTTACGCGCAAAGTTCATCGTAGTAAGGATGCATTTATTACTAAGATATGAATGCGTTTACAGAGACTGGGAAGGTTACACAGCGTTGCAGACTTCATGACATTGTGCCACCCCTCTACTGAGTCACGATACCCATGTGTTCTTGGAATGCAGAAGAGGCACAAGCTCGAACATCATAGGGAAATAATGCCACCTTTTTAGACTCAAACATACAGTCGCTAAAATTTGTTTCCGAAATGACATCAGCTTAAGCATGTTTGAAATCTTTGAGCATAGACACGATGTTCTACAGTAGGTTGATAGTTCATAACAATTGGATAATGCTTGAATCAAGTTGATATCAAGGAACAAAAGCCAAAACGATTTGTGTGTACGTACCCTTATCGCTAGTTATGAATCAGCTTTGTGAATACACTGCAGTTCAAACTGTCACATTTTACGGAACACGTGCGTTATGAAACTTAAGTGATTTTTTGTATTTCGAAAATAAAGCGAAAATTGCATCCGTTTTAAAATTTCAAGTCAACACAACTATGGTTCCAAATGGTTACAGGCAAACATAGTCAGTTCTTAGTTACTTAGACTTTCTTTAGTAACTAATACAAAGACTAACGGCGCATAAATTTACTTGAATCGTACGCCGAATCCGTCCACCTGAGTCTGTGACGGGAACGTTACTACAAATTTGGCAACGACAGCACACTGTACAGAAGCCAATCGAAGTCCAATAATCTCGTTTCCGAAATTCCCGTCGCATGATGAAATTTATTGATGAAACAGAAAGTACATAGACCTCATGCAAAAATTATTGACCATATGCTAGAAGATGGAAGCGATGGGACATGTTTACCTCTAAGCGAATCGTGAAGCTGATGGCTCAACTATAAAGTTTGTTTTCATGTGGAGAATGAAGCACTGGAACGACTAATTCGTCGTTTCATTTTTCAAAGTCGAAATGGCGTAATCTCAGGACAGATAAGTAATCTCCAGTGACTCAACTTTTGCAGCACTTTCGGCAGATTTCATATTTTTCCTCAACGACTGTTTGTTTTTCAAAATAACAGGGACAAGAGATGAAACTTTAAAGGCGTAAATGATTGAGAATGAATTGCCGAAAGAAACTAGTGTTAAAATAATTGTGTTCAAACGACTAAATATCCGAACAGTGAAATCAGAAGACCGGTTTTGCAAGATGGTAATACCATTTCGTATGTTCTCGTCAGTTGCGAACACATAACAGCGGTGAAAATCAACAAATATGTGAGCGAATTAAGTCTATTGTATACACTGGTCTGTCATTGGTCAAAACCGTGGCAGACGGAGGTTCAAGGTCAACAGCTTTTGCACGCAGAGGTCCGGCTTGCTACGCGTGACTAACGGCGCTTCGAGTGATTTAAGAATGACAGGCTTGTGATGACGCATCAACACGCGGAAAAGGTTTGTCGGGTCACACCACACATCAAGTCCTCGATATACTTGGGCACGTGTTAATGTAAACGTCACCGCAGCTGCAGGTGAACTGGTAGATACAGTGTGAAGTGGACAGCTCTGAAGTCCGCGTCTTGATGTGTTATTTCGTTCCACAAGAATCAACAGTACGATTGAATAGAGTAGTGTAATTTATAGGACTAATCAAGTTACCCACACGTTCAAACACCCGAACAAGTTAATGGTGATCTCCGTTCTGGCGTTTTTAGATACGCGACAAACGCATCTCTAAACCGAAGGAAGCAATCTGTGAAGGTGAGTGAGACAATCAAAGATATTGGAGTTTTTATGGGCATGTGTGTATCAGGAGATGCGAGGGGTGACTTTGATAACTGTAATGTTTGGATAAATTTTATTGTGAACAAGGAACTGAATCTCCCTGTCCGACACAAATAGCAGATAGCTCTTGCAAACACGGTACCTATGAACCAGAGTTAGGATTTGTTTCTAGCAGCTTGTTTTAGCAAAACTACATTGTACCGAAACTACGGCAGAAAAGACAATAATCATCCGTCTGTGTTTTGAGTGTGATATTTCACTAAAGAGAGCCAACCGTGTAGTTTACTGAAATCCCGAAAACTTACCCCCATTAGCGGTTTTGTGTACCTGGTTCACTACCTAACAACTCATATCTTTGAACTTGACAGAATAAATTTCTGTTTTCGACGCAAGTTGTTGGTCATTTGATTATTCTCATGTCCATTGAAATACGGCCCGCGGATGATCACGGGTTTGCCTGTATGGGTCAAAAGATGTCATTTGACTTGTCTGGGTCTGTGTGACCAAACTGGTCAGCCTGGCTGATGCAAACCAGCATAATTACCCCCACGCAGATGTCTTTCGTAGTCAACATGATTCTAATCAGTTAGACAAAAACAGTCAAAGGGTGGACGTTAGTCACCTAGAAAGCAATTGTTATTGGGCTAATAAATGTCCACACAAACATTTTACTGAATCTAAAAGTCCTCATACACAAAGTGCACAAGACTAGCTCCATACATTCCGTAAAATTTCATTGGGCTATGGTGGTCTAGAATGACGCACACCCATATACAGTAATGGTATCCATCATGGAACCCAAATGTATCCCACAACTAAGTTTGTGAGCGAGGAATACTGTGATGTGTTTTTGTTTTCGTCAACCAAATAACTAAGATAGTTCGATATTTTCCATTGTAATACATAGTTTCACGGATCCAGTGATGAGTAGTAGGGAACATATACCAGCCACTTCGAATCTTCAGTGACCAGCGTTGCAAGTTGTCTCTATCATTCACAAATGTCGACAAATTTTCTATCGGCCTCGCCTCATAATTATTTTTAAATTGAATCTGGAAAAGTAATTTTCTATAATCTGATATTCACTCACAATTAATCGTGGCTGTCGCATTCCACAGAAGTTTCGGTTAGCCATCTTTACAAAGAAGCAGTAGCCTTGAGTTTCCTTCTGGTTGGAGCCTGTCAATGTGCATATCCGTGCTACGGCCAGGAATAGAAATCCAGTCATACTTTCATGGTGGAACCGTGTCCGCCACTCTCCAATCGACCTCATATTAGGCATGATTGTCACTGTATGTAGCCGCTCGACCACAATCGTTTTTGAGTGTTACTTGCTGGTACTTACCAGTGAGCAAAATACTGAACACCAAGGTTAATGGTTGTGATTCTAACTTAGAGAGAAGTAAACATTGTGAGAAAATCCATCGGAGAAAACGGGACAGTTACTCTGCCTTCTTTTGTTGTGACAGGGCAATCCAGGTATCATACACAAACGAGTTTGGCTGAGTGTTTATGTGTAATGACTCGGGTGTGCTCATTGTGAAGCCTTCGGCTCAGTAATGCACACGGTTGCTTCAAGAAAGCATAGCCAGAGTTCTGGTCGCAACCGTAGCAAACGCGACCCTAGTGCTTCTTTTCGAAACGGGTCGAATGGAAAGTCTCTGTGGATGCGACAGTTTGGGTCAACTTAATTAATTTTGCCCTTACGAACCAGATTCCCTATTATTTATAAACCGTGAAATGCTCACGACCAAGTATCTGTTGCATTTTTATGTTCTGCCGACTCTTTCTCATCAGTTGCCTCTGAAGTACCAACCATTCTCTATCGTCAACCACCGAAATAACCACAGGTGTTTATAACATGTTTATATTTCATTGAGAGCTAAGTTAAACATCAGTTTGGTCAAAGGTTTATACCCTTTTTTGGCATGTCAACGCGTACTACGAGGATAGTGATGTTATGCATTCACGGTAAATTTCCTGTTTACTCACAACGAAGGAAGTACCAGGTAAACGTTGTCTGAACGTCGTGATCGCAAACTTCTAAGCGAACATCGTCAAACGGACGATGTTTGCCAGTTCAAAAACGTGTTTCTCTACTAAACTTTCGCCACTATTTTGTACCACTTTGGGCAACCCTGGTGGCCTACATTGACCCTGGCTCAAATATGTGTTCCATGGGAAATACTCCCACGCTATTGGTCTCTGTTTTTTCCTCGAAAATAAAACCCTAAGCATAAGAGAAGAAAAATGAAAATCACCCAGTCTGTTAGAGAAGAGGCGCCCCACAACCATACAGCTTCGTGAAAGAAAGTGACAGACATTCTACTCAAGTGATGGCTAGTGTTCCAGAAAACCGGTACGCTAGCCTTCATGCTAACGTACAAGAAGGCAGAGGAAAAGCCACCGGAAAGAACACACTGGTTGACCCCAGATCTGCATCAATCATCACAAGTTTTTAATTTAAACGTAGAAAAGGTTTATTGCTAAACCATCATCTGGCCTTGTTCCTGTGTGCCTGTATTGATAGTATAATGTGGTGGCTTGGCGTACATTGATACTGTGCAAACCGCAACATTCAAAGATTGTTCGATGACCGGCCAAGATCACTGACGCATGTTGTACTTTTGTAATGCGTTTTTGGCTGTACCAGGCTCAGCAAGCAGTTCAAGTTACATTCAACATCAACAACGCCATGACGAACTACACTGTGACTTATATCCATTGGTTTTGTTCGCTGTTCTCTATCGTTATCTTTCCTCTTCTGGCCTCCGCCATTCCAGCTAAGTTTCACAAACACAAAAGTGATATAGCACTAATTTTGACCAACATCAAGCTTCGCACGTGACCCTTTCCACTTTATTCTGTTTCATAACTGGAACGGTCTGACGAAGCTTTATAAAAAACATGTTTGCTGTGCTTTGTACACTCTAAAGGGTTCCGAAGATTTTGAAAATTGAGAGGACCAAACTGAACCATCGGATGTCAGTATAGATTGTTCCATCTCTAGAAATTAGGGTCTGCTTGAAAAATTTAAAATTACTTAAACTTCTGGTTTTTATCAATTCCATAAAAAGGTATTTTGGCTGCTGACAGACAGAATAAAAATCCGCTTTCCAGATTTTTCCAGTGGGTGAAAACTGTCCCTCAATTTGACACAGAACAGAGGAATCCATAGTGAGCACTTAAACCTAAAAATTAGCAACACTGATGAAACAAGCGAGCTGTAACTAATTGTTTTAAACTTTTAACCGACCTACTATTGTAATTACTGGATGGTTTAGCTATGCAGGTCCTTCGGCGAAAATAGTGTTGATTGCAGGAGGACGGCAAAGATAAAGTCAGTTTCTAAACAGTGTTCTTCAAGTCAGTACCCAGCAGCATTTACCTCCACAATGTTAAATGTATTGAAACAGCTCTAATTTTCTGGAATGACTGCCAACCTGACCGGTAATTACACCCATCAGCAGGATTGTCGACGTACAAGACGACACTTGATGTTGTCGTTTGTCTGTTAGACCTCACTTCATTCTCCGTAGACGAAGGGTGCACTATCTTCCGTCCGTTTCTTTGGCTGTGGTTATGCGTTTGACACTGTATTCTAAGGGGCACGGTGCCAACTGCATTGGGTCAATAGAATCCAAGCGGCCTCAATCAATACTGTATGTGATTAGTTCACCGAAAGAACACAGCCGCAGTCTTCAGCAACCTTCTATATCTTCAGGTGACAGCCAACTATAGCGTGCCTCAGGAGGCAGCCTTTCTGCTCATTGCCCACATAGGTGGAGTACTACTATGGAAAACTAACCGATGGCCTTCTCGCGTACGCGTTTTTGACATCTCACAATACGGGTTGCCTGTAATGGACTAGCAGTCGAAGGACAAAAATCATTCTAAGAGTATCACAAGATGCATTAGTGATTTGTTTCCACTGTACTGGTTAATCCGCTGGTTTGGCTTGCTCGTTACCGTTCTTATCTTTTGTCATGTCTAGGTCATCATTCGAGTTGTCTCACTCTTGCCCATTCCCAGATGTGCGATCGGAGCTTGATTCAGAATTTATTACCCTGTTCCTATTCTGAGGCGCACCTACTACTATTACGACGACGACGACAGTGATGATAGTGATATCAAGAACGGCAGGGTGTTAAGTCTCATCGGAATCGTTCAGAAGCATTCCTCCCCATCTCTTTTCCTTAGTTGTACAAACCTGCCTAATTATCCACTTGTCCTTATGTTCCTTACACATGGTTTTTCAGAGAAAGATTTTCAGTTGTTAAACGGATATATGAAGTTTTCACTTTTGTTGTTGAAGATAAAAGCCAATCACTGTTCCGGTTCCTTTCCCAAAGCTTTTCAAGATCAACACCTAGGAAATATCATTTTTTTATCAGAACATAAAGTTCTTTGATAATGCTATATATATATATACGTGGAACTCAGCTCTCCAAAGCTCAATGAACAATTGAGGATACAACGAAGCCAAGCTGGATTGTTGAGTTGATGGTAAACGGATATGTCTGAGAACCTATTGTTTAATTTTCGTATCAACCATTATTGCATGCATTTTCTCACTTGTTATAGTCGCTAAACGTGATTGTTTTAGCCGCCGAAATTCAGCCTTTTATGGTGTACAGTGCATCTTATACTGTTTTGGTTTGATAAGCTTTAATTCTCCTCCCAAAAATTTTCAATCGATCTGTCGAACAACTATCAATTTGTACGTTTTATAAACCTGTTTCTACACACGGTCGCAGTCAACTACATGAGAAACCTGGATATTTGGTGACTATGATGGTTAGAGCAATAAGGAGATCCACCTAAGCCAATGACTAAATTATTTTGCACACTCTTTGGTTTGTGTCTGTTGGATATGCGATTTTATATGTAACGACATATTGAGAAACAGCACGAAGTAATTTACCAAGTAATTTTGGATGGCAGTATGTTCTTTAATGTCAATACAGATGTTTATACAATGAACTTTTGTACGTGGTTGAAAAGTTTGATCGCTATCGGGTAAACGTAACACAACTGTGATGCTCATAGACGCTGAGCTGGCTCACTCTGAAAAAGTCGTTTAGTCGAGTTTCTTCACACCTGATGTAAACCCATAACGTAATGGTGTAATGTGTGACTCCAAAAATGTAGAGTGCGGTTTCTGGCGGACAAAGACTCGAACTGGTGGTGAGTTCTGCCCTGTCTACAAATTTGTCTGCTGTAAACTAACGCTCATGCTCACTTATTTCATGTGACTGCAGTGATCTGCGTTGGTCAGTCATGAGACAATCTACAATGTGTCACGCTAGCAAGACTAAAAATTCTTAATAAAATGTACCCGATAGACGGATTCTGGTGGGAGCAGAACTAAAGTCTGGTTCTATTGAAAGATGCCAAATGGAATGTTTATAGAACCGTAAAAATCTCTGATAAATTTTGCCGTTTTTAAACTTATCGCAACCAGAATGTTTAATGGTTGTCATAATTTTTTTTATTTTGTTCAATTCAACCTTTTGGATGAGCGAAAAAACTGAAAGGTCTTTAGTGCAAATATCTTCCCCCCTCCAAATTTGTTTCCGTTTAATACCAATTAGGGAAATCAACAAGCGCGATCAGTTTACTACCTTATGGCTTAAATAAGCATGAAACATTATCTCAAATTCTTGACATATATTTTGCGAGATTTGTCCTCAAAAATTCAAATTCCATCTTGTTCCAAGCAATCTACATTTGCTGCACGGCATCTCTCCTTAAAACATACTAATGCTACGTTAGATTTTTTTGGCATACACTGCTTCATATACGCCCGCCTGTTTCCAAGTTGGTCAAAAACGATACATTCATAGATGATTGTATTATAATTAAACTCTGGCTGCTCGTTGGTCGCATATATAAGACAGCCGTCTTATTTAATCCTTAGACAGTCACTAGTGCACTGCGTCACAGATAGCAACCTCTGTAAATAGTGTTTAAAAGTTGCATTTCACTCTCTGTGGAAGAACATCAATGTTCACTTCTCGCAAGAATCTCAGAGTCCCCATGATTGTATACTGTAGGTAGCGGGCTGTTTATGTAATTCATGCAATTAGTGGTTTCATCCGTCCAAAGAATTAAAGAGATGACCACATTGTACCATTAATCTAACAAATTAATATGATGCTTAGACGCAGGTGCGTTGTGCTTCATGTAAAATTCCTACAACAACAACATTAACAGAAGTGTTTGATAGGTAAATAACTTTGAATTCTTGATGATCCATTCGAAGTGCAGTGGCAGGAAACCGGAGTGGAATCCTTCCTGTTAGTACGCGCCTCAGTTCTTATCGCACATACTTCACGTATCACCGCTAATTCAATCCGATATGTATGAATCGTTTGTTTTTTCATCATGACAGTTTTCAAGGTCCGGAACGTAGACGCTGGTCCTAATTTTTGATCTCTCCAGGTGCCATCCAGTTTTTCCGTTGTTACCGTCAGCCACATTCAGCCGACGTTTTTTGATAGAAAAAACCAGCAGTTCATCAGTTTTTGGGAAAGCCTATCTTTTAAGTGCCACGCAAAATATCAGCATCGTCCAACTGGTTTTGATACCTGCTCCAACCTGTAGATTTAGTCAAAATGAAGTTTTTAATTGGAAGAGATGCTGTAACGATAAACAACTTGAAAACTGTAGAGCAGTCAACCCTGAACATAGCTGTTACTGGTTGTTATGTTGGACATTTCGTGTTACGGTCTTGGTCACATTCAAGCTTGTCATGTACGTTGGGCCCTTGTGCCAGAAACCGGACCGGTCTGCGTAAGATCGTTCCGTTTTTGTAGTATTCGTGTGACAACCGTTATTTTAGTACAGGACCGCATATTCTTCAGTCATGGCTCCAACTGCGTGACATTTTTCACAACTCTAGCTTTTGTCTATCCAGTTCCATTCGTTTGTTTAGGTTTTAATCGGCAGACAAAACAACAGGAAAATCTGCAAATTTCCTTTGCTCAGCTTTTGACGACTGGGAAACACGATTGCAATTAAACTGTCGCTCATTTGTTAAAAATGTGAAAGACGTTTACATAAATTTGTACTGTCTAGTTGAGTTCCAAAGAATGTGAGAGAATGTCTGTCCAACATAGGACAATTAAAAGGGGCTATACATCGAAACCCAATGAGACGATGACGAAAACAACTGATATCTAGATGTTGTTTAACTGTAAAGAATTCAAGCAAGCTCAGAAAGCAGAACGTGAGTTCTTAATAACGAACTATTGGGTACGACCCAAAAATCACTAAATATATGTTATACCGGGTTAAAGAATGGGATGCACAGTGAAACAGTATGACCAGCAAACAAGTGAGCTCCTCAAGTCCGCCACCAACTGAAGCATTTTCATGCGTGATGATATGCTGTCGTCGTGGCCAAGTCTCAGAAGTTTTGTGAACATTTCCCAGGGGGATGTTTGGAATGTGTATATAACACTTTAGTGGGGCAACTGGTTCTGTTCCAAATTAAGTTGCGGAAAGGGATTCAGCAATGTTTATTAAAGGACCAGGAATGACAGCGGTGAAATAGAACAGAGCTGTGATAAATTCACCTTACATAGCTTGAACCCCCCTCAAAAATGATGGCAGCTGTTGCATTCTTATAGGTTTTCCAGCCATAGACGTTCGAAAACGATCATCCTACTTCAGGTTCCTTTCAAATGCACATCCCTGCCGCGGTGGGAGATAAAACTCCTACCCAGCCTGCATGAGGCAACCGTTTTGACCGGTAGGCACGACTGATATATTAAATGTAAGCGCTCAGTCACGTTCGATTGTGAACAATTTTCAGATTTCTCGACCACATTGAGAGAAGACACGTTAACCATCCAATTAACTGCTATCGATGACCTGACGACTAGGATTTCTCTTCCAGTTGAAATTATAGCAACCATTTAACTTGACTGACAATATCTTGCCTACTGGTAAGTAGAAGAGTTAATGTATTACTGACTAGTTCTATTATAATGCCCCTTTTTTGGAGGTGGCCGGCTAACCCCCCCCCCGCAATGAAAATATGATAGCCGCCATCATCTAGAAGCGATGTTTAATTCATATATACAAAAATCTTCCATCGCTTACCAGCAATCAAACTATCGCTCTGTTTCGGGTGTTATCTGAAAACATGTTATGTGAGTAGCGTGCGACTCAACCCATCGTGGGAGTGTGAGTCAGCTATCACTCTTTGTACCTGGCTATGTCAAGCCTTGGATTCCTCAGGCGACGCGGTATAGCACAATAGAAGACATAATGAAACACTGCGTGCGTTTTTCGGTTATACGCTATGGTTTTCCGTGTATGCTTACTCTTCATACCAAATCGCCTGACGTAACACCCAGTTCCAGATGTTGTACACCGGGGAGTCGCACAATGAACAATGCAACCAGGATAAATTCGCAACCGAGAGAAGCGATGCCATCAACTTAGGGTGACTTTAACTGCGAACCGGTTGACTAGGACAATGATAATGGGAAATACCCAATCTGTTTAGACAATGTTGGAAGCAACTGTTTTGCTCTAGTTCCATCTAGCCCAGGTGACTGAAGGTATAATCTACCAGTGGCAACTCAGTTCTTCGATCAGATAAACAACCTATATACCTAAAGAATCACCACTACCCTGTATTTTGAGAAGGTTCATACCACCAGCCTGTCTTTTAGAGCTGTTTTCCAAAATTCCTTCCACCTTATTGCCGGTGGCAAGAAAGTAAGTCACCAACCTTCCTTTACATATACCTAATCACTCCTAAGTTTTAAGCTTTAAAGACTAACATGTCGAGGCCGATAAAAATATGTTCACTGGAGTGTGAAACCGACCAGCTTATCGAACTTTGCTCAGCGTATGTCACGTGGGGTATCACTACTGAAAAGCGGTCGGCGATAACAGTGGCGGGTTGATTCAGTTATTCCGAGTGAATGAGAATACCAAGAAACATCGTGTTGCGAGTGAGAGGTGACCGGTTAGCATGGTAGTTCCAAATCAGTTAAACGATACGAAGTGCCTCTGCCCACTATTTTGTCCGAAGGTATTCGCAGTTTACAACTCGGATAAGGCGAGATTCATGTGACCATTGCGTTACAGCTTCTTGCCCTATTGCACTTTCTTTCACGTCCATCAACTCTGTACTGAATGAAGTAAGTTTATCGAGGTCACTTCCTGCTAGGTAAGCAACAGTTAAAATGTAATCGAACGCATGATATGTCACTTTGACCAAGTTTGGTCTGTATTTCGTTTTGTACATCCGCCCTATTTGCTGAAATTATCTGCTGATTAGTAGTGTTGAAAAGTGTCGAGAATCAGTGACCACGGGAAGAATAACGAAAACGTGTAATGAACAATGGAAATCGTGCATTGCTTTATGGGCCTATGTTTAGTGAAAAAAAAGCGGCCTGAACATGTTCACTCGTGCAGGGGAGATGCGTATCGTTTACTTTCGATGCGAATCAGCTGAAATGCACCTCAACTGTAAAACCTTTCGTCCAGTTGAATTGTAGTTAGTTAGTTTCAAGTAAGCTCCTCCAGTACGTTAGTGACCAACATGTGAGTAAGAAATTTCAAGAAACCGCCCACATAAACTTGAATTAATGATCCTTGTTGGCTGAAGTTGACAGGGTAGTTGCTGTGCTCTTTCGACGAGTGGACGAAATAAGCCCTACGTGCATGCCAGTCTGGCTGAATAATTTGACATCTTTTGACATGACGATATTGTTTGCTCTCCCCAAGTATTGGGCCTTCAAGAAAGTGGACACCACCCGCTCTCCGTGGATATATGGACGGAAATTTGACAACTGACGTGAACAACCATAACCCTCTAAACCGTTCCAGTAGCACACGAAGTTACACAGAGTGTCTGCACTTAAAATCAGTTTAATTGACATCAGTATCAGTTGCTGAACTGGAAATGCTTTCAAACATGTTTTCTACACTTAGAAGATTATCAGATTGGCTGTGACAAATCTCTAGTCACCGGAGTAGCCTATAAAGATTATATAATCGTAACACAAAGTCCGAGTCACCCCCTGTTTATAGGAGCCCGGCCACACTCATGATTGTTGGGAACAGCGTTGATTTTCTCAGCTCGATTTGAAGAGTTGCGTAAGATTTAGCGTAGCTAAAACCCATACGCTCGAACTCTTACGCTCTGTTGATGTCACCTCGTTAGGTGATGAGACGTTTGTGACCTAAACATCAAGTTAGACAAACATCCCGATAACTGAAAACTCGGTCGCATGTTATGAGCAGGTTTAATCCGAGGAAGCACATGCGAAGATGTCTGGTCTGGTCCGATAGATCGTTAGCGAGAATTGGATGAGCAGTCAGCGTGGCTTCCGCCAGATACTGTCAGATATAAGGGTTATTTTTGCTTCTGCCATAAAATGTGGTGTGAAGCTAGGGCATTCTGTAGGCAACCGAATACCGACTTCCATATACATGGATTTGTGGTCACACAAGAACGTCAGTTGGGCTTGTGGATTAAAGTGTACTGTTGCGGCCCTCTACTAGATTGACCTCCATTGGTAATTGGCAGTGACAGAGGGACAGTTAGTTTTGCTTAAACTAGAACAGTGCAAAACTGGCCGCCTGAGATTTAACAGAACACCGAGTATTTTTTAAAGATAAAGAGGGTTATGTCTATCTCCTCGACAAAAACCGTCGTTGAGCAAACTCTTGTGTGTCAAATGAACAGTGAACATTACGTTTTTCCTTGTAACAAACACGTTCAACGTCATTTCGAGTAGGCTTGTCCTCATCTGTAATGGATATCCCAGTGTAAATCCTTAATAACTAATGGTGGGAATAGTTTCAACATGGTCAGCGTTGATGCATGGGGTTGTTTTGATGTGACGTGATAGACGTGATTTGCTGTGACTGGGACCACACCGTCATGAGTTGACTGAAGTTTAACGGTCCACTCACACCCAGAGGTATGAGTGAAGTGCAATTACTGGATGGCTGATAAAACTATACTCATAAGGTCGGCATTCTGAAAAAGTATTTTAGTAACGCTTAAGTAATGTATATTGCAACGGGCGTCCGTTTTCAACAGCACAAACAAGTGCTCCGAATTACAAGAATTTTTTTATATCCGATATTGATTGCTGATGGTTGGTCGACCTGTCTATGGTTCTGTTCCAAGTTGGCCTTGGAAACGTCAGGATACACTTACCAGCAATTAGGTAAGATATCAAAATAAATGGCTCTGTGGCCAATTTTGGAACTAACGAAGGACCAGAATAGCCTCATTTCTACCCATCCAACTTGGAATTAAATAACTGGCTTTCTCTGCCAAGTTGAAGAGGCCAATAAAGTAATATGAACGTCTCTTGAAAGGACGTTTCACCAAGTCTCCATGGATACCCTACTCAGAGTTAACAGTGCTTTATATAGTACGTTCAGAGTGAAATGATTCGAAGTTTAAAAGCACTTGGTATAATATTACGAAATGGTAACCAAAACCTTAACTGACAGGCTCCAGTGACCAATAACAATGTTTGGAACAAGGTTCAGTCATAAACTTTCAAGCTCTGGAAGAAACTGAAAATAGAAGGATAGAACGACTGAGATTTGCATTACAAGTTTAATAAAGCTATTATGACAACCCGGGCTTATTCGACATTTTTGTATGTACTCAGAGTACGGGTTCGCTAGGTTGGAATTCAGTTGCCTGATAAAAAGCTTATGATCGTTCGTTAATCGTTTGGACACAGACTCTGATGTCTACACTGGCACTCACCACTGTTGGTTGCTTATTGGTAGTGGTAGTGGATTTCGGAAGGCTGCATCAGTCCATCCTCAATTCATTGCGAACAACTTATTCCAGGTCATCCTAAAAATCCGAGAGAAACACGTCACTTATCGAAAGTATTCCAAAGTGGACCAGTGATTTGATCACAAACGTTTGATACGTTATCTTTGACGACATTTCAAACTACAAACACACATATTGTTTGATACTATTTGACTCCCAAAATGGGTGAACTGGGTTCAAAAGGAACGTTCACGTTTGCAAAATTATGATGGTCTTGAGTACACGTAAAAATTTTGTAACAGGCTAATACGCTCGAAACAAGGGTTCTAGCATAAGCTTCTGTGACTTCTGATAATTCATTGTAAAGTGAACCACAAAATTTGTCATCATTTATAAGTTTTGCTCAACTCCTAACGAGGTGAACACCTTAATTGCTAATCCAGTTCTAGAAAACTTAAGTCCACTACAATAATTTAGCGAACGTTTCGTCTTATCCACATCACTGTCAAAACGCAAACCATTATGGTAATTATCTGACCAACACCCGAAGTGTTTTGTGCTTCTGCTGCCTGATGCCGTCCAAAATAAAACGTTTTATAGTTGACGTATTGCCGCATGAATTTTGGCGGAGGTGTACATAAAATAGTGAACAACAGACGCACTTTTGCACTATCGCTACCCGTATTTCTTCCGGTTAGCTGGGAAATTAATTGGGGTTTTGAAGGCTCTAGAAATATTAGGCTGTTTTACGATATACTGTGTACCTTACCATTTTCACTGTATAGGTAAACAACAAATATTTTGGTGAATTTTGCGTCTGCTGTACTTACGTATACTCTATCATTTTGTACCGAAACCTCTCAGAAGGCTTAAAACTTGACGTTGAACAAGCAGCTATCAGATCACGTTACTGGAAAAAACAGACATACTCCACCTTTTTGCTAACTACGTACATATTTGTTTTGAACATATTGTCTAAAAAGTCTTGACGCGTGATCAGAATAATTTTCAGTTTGCGGTTATACTGAAATTTAACTCAAAACAAAAACCATGTTCCAGCTGAAACACGCACAGCAGATAGTTGACTTATTTTGGTCACTGTGGGTAAAAATATTGTTCATGCAGATCGTGCTGAATCAACACGGTGGTGGCTGTATGGCTTTCTGAGAAAGTCGAGAAAAGCCGCACGAATGATGTTGGCTGAAAGTTTAGCATCCAAAAATCATTACTTTTAGCGTGAGGTTTGTGAGACATTCATTTACCAGATCGACTGATTTGCAAGAGCAGATCAAGTTTGGTGCCGGACAGCTACTGATGAGATGAAATAAGAACGAAATTCAACCATAGCACATCATTCCTCTGTGGTCCAAACGGTGTTATTTTTGAATGTATGATCCGTGGCCAGTGTTGAACCTTGTGTGTATAAAGTATTCAAAACAATTTTCTATCATTTTCAGCTATGGGCCGTAACCGTGACTGCTATTGTCTGGGTTGCCACTGATCCTGACAGTAATCCACGGAGATGCAGTGACAAACA
The DNA here is from genome assembly GCA_008508345.1 of Paragonimus westermani. NCBI lineage: Eukaryota > Metazoa > Platyhelminthes > Trematoda > Plagiorchiida > Troglotrematidae > Paragonimus > Paragonimus westermani. Next base: position 38,730 of record QNGE01002029.1, on the reverse strand, counting down.
AGCACACAGTTGTACAGAAAAAATGAGAAACAAAACAATCAGAAACCATTGCTTTGTGAAAAAAATTACTGATAACTTTGCAGACGAGGCAAACTGCTGTGTCACTCAGTGTTTCCGACCAGCGATATGAGTTTTCGCGAACACCCCAACCAAGTGGGGGACACCTACCAACCTTGTTCATCGGAATGCTCTGTGGTAAATTCTCTGTCAGTTTGCCCTAACCAACAAAAACTGTGCAGTTCCACAGTCTCGGCTAACGGTAATGACCTGGCACACTTTCAGATATGCGCGTTGAGCGCACAGACTGCCCAATTGATGCTAGCTAACATGCTAAGACAACGGTGGTCGAAGACTGATAGTCTATATGCATCTTCAGTATATAGATGCCATGTGAATCGGATCTACCCCGGTAAATCATCATCCAGAATCATAGTGACCTGGAGACCAGAATACAGACAGTCAACCTGGCAAGCAAGCGAACTGCTCGGGGAGTGTAGAAACGTTCATTTCAAACAGATGGGCTGTTATGAAATCTACAAGGCTCTTATGAATGAAAAAATGTTTTGCTCCCAGTTTTGGAGGTAGCCGTCTGGAGATTACTTCAATGTATATTTTTTCGTTCACGAATCGGAACGGTTTAACTTCAATTAAGTTTCAAGTCGGCCATCACTCACATATGATCGCAGCCTTCGCATTCAGATAGACTTTCCAGCCAGCCTCGATTGGAAAAGAAGCACTAGACTCGAGTTTCGTTCTCATTAGAGCTCGTCAGTAGTGCATATCCTTGCCACGGCCGAGATTTGAACTCTGGTCATTCCAATCATGAGGTCACCGTGATAATCACTGCGTCATTAACCTCACATTGGGCACGACCGAATTATCAAACCCGAACGCTCAATTAATTAACAGCACCGTGGTATCATGGATACCACTTGTCCGGCAATTCTCAAATAGGCGATCACACGATGGCCCAAAAGTTTGGAGAAAACGATGCGGTTAATGCAGTGTTATTTTGCATTTCGTGATCAACATGTTGTTACTATACAAAATTACTAGTAATTCGAGACAAACTACTTCTCCCTATACCAGAAAATCTTCGCCTACGCTGCATAGAACCTGACCCCGGACTCCATCGAGTTCAACGCTTTTAAATCCAGCAGTGTTAATTCTATTGAGGTGGATTGTGTTTTGACAAACTATGTGATTCTCAGACAGGTTGGGGTGTGAAATATTCGCGGATATCATCACCAACTCCATCAAATCAGTGTAACACATACATGTGTTGAAAGCACAGAGGAGATAGGCTTAGTTTTTAAGAAGTGATGTAATAGGTCAAAGTGTATGGTTACTAAACCAGAGTGGAAAACAGACACACGTTGATTGATTGCTTTCAAATCAGCGTGGTTGATATTAGAGCAGTAGTTGTTTCAGGTTCCAGGTAGAACAGTTATGACACACAGAACAGAAATCCATACGAAGCAGTTAAATACCGAAAACTGTCCGCCAATCAGACACATGCCGCAGCTCCACCACAAAAAATAAACTTGCACGACATGTTTGTTGAAGTAACTACACACGAAGAGTAACTTACGATGCAAAAGATTTCGGAAGCGGATTTCAGTACCTCGTCGAATTGTATACAGCAATCGTGCGATGTGTGCTATAGATATAGATAAGTTCACTTTGTTGCGTCTATTTTTCAGATGAGTTAGTGTGAAGGCTTTTCGCACTTTATGACTCCACTCTATTACTCTAACCATTCAGAATCTAGCATGCTGAGTCACCACTAAATCTTTTCGGAAGGAAATGCAAAGGACGTTTATCTGCTTGTTCCAAGAGACTACAACAGTCTAAGAATGGCGGGTAGACGTAAACTGACTACCTCCAGCATTTCTTTACGCAAACATTAATTTCACTGTATCAAAACACACTTTCAGGGATGTATGTTATCTCAAAACTGTTATGGTGCTCGATTGTGTAGTATGTCTTGATATCGTGACTGCTTGGAAAGTTCGGCTATCTTGCACACTGCTCAGACAGCATGATGAACACTACTCCATTTCTACCTCACCACATCAAACAGCTTGCCAGTAGCAGCACATCGAATTAGACTGAGGTTTTATATTAGACACGTGTGCAGTACAGTTCCAGATAACTAGCTCATAATCGAACGAGAGATCTGTGTAACGGGAATTGAAGTCAGTAAACGACCCCGGATAATTGACTCATGAGCACATGAGCAAGTAATTCTTTTGGGCTACAGACGTGTCATCAAGAAAGTCGCAACTTATTCTAAATAAATGGAAGACGGCTATTAAGCCGAAGCGTTACTGGCAAATCGAGAGTATCTACGCATGTGTTGGCACAGCAACTCGGAGTTCGGCTGTGATGGTCAACCTGTATTAAATAATAATACTCGACACACATGTATGCGCACAAATAACACTCAGAAGTTTGAATAAAATCCGTGAATTTAGCTTAAACAAGCAATAACTATATTTTATGTCAAATTTAATAGATCTGTTACGTTGCGTGAGCTGAGGAAGAGGTCACCATAAGAGCTCTTTACTAACCAATGGTTTTTGAGGAAGTTCAAGCTATCAATAACTGATATTTTTCTTGAGGTGGATCAGAATGAAATGCAGGTAAGAGAGAGGTTTGCAGTTCTTTGAGTCTTCTCAGAATAGAATAATTCACAAATGACAAACGAAACAGTGTCCTATCGTTTCGATTACAAAAATTGCAATAACTAAGGACGTCGGTCCATGAGAAATGAATACACAGCTCCAAGCAAAACACGTTCCAATCTCACTCTGCTTGTTCTTACGTGAATATACCCAATGTAATCTCAAACATCAACTTCCAAAAAGATTAGTGCTGCTTATTTTGAGCAAGCTATCCTTTCTTGAAGGACTACGTAGCTTTCAAGGTCAAAAAATAAATACTCAAAAGGTAGATGCCAAATATTCACTTGCTCGGTTTTATGTGACGCTTAGTAATGCATGTCTCACTCTGTCGAATCAATGAAACAGCGCGCCACTGCTGCCGCCTGCTGCATTCTCAACACAGCAGCAGTTTTTGATCTCCCTGGAATCCCTTTCAGGATTTTCTGGAGCATCTGTCTGGCAAATGGACCTAATTGCACACAGTCGATGGGCTTGAAGAAAAATGAGATTCCAAATCAAACAAAACAAATTTAGTCTTATTGTATATGGGCTATAATGGACGTGCACTTGTCCACCTACAATATGGAAAACTTCCACTGAAATTTAGACCGACTGCACAAAAGTCAGTGTTCATTTCAAACCTTCCACTGGTTGGTTATGCACAATCCCGTTTCATATCAATGGGGTCAGTGCAATGTGAGTGATGCTCGAGGTCAAGTCGGTCCATTGGTTTGGGTTTGTTTGTCAAAAGCAAAGTATAAGTAGTTCAAATTTAGGATGTATGGGGCCCATAGAATATCTGTGCTAGCACAAAGTGAAACAACGTGCTCGCGGTACCCTCATACGCGGCAGATACTGTCCATATGAATGGTCACATGATCTCTATCCATTATGGATCTAGTTGTACAGCAAGTTGGAATGTCCACGAAGTGACACCCTGACTAGGCCGTTAAACACAGAATAAACTGGAGCAAACGGATGTCTACCAAATATGTAGTGAGGTATGCTAGAAATCGTATTTGACATAACAAACCAGCTGTGCGGTTTGACAAATTAAATCGGTTAGTTTAAAGATTGGCAGTGATTCTATTTCTCATGGAAAATGTCCGTGCAAGTAAGCGTCAGTACAAAAATTTTGCGTCAAATTTGTTATACACTACAATTTAACGATGTCACGGAATCTCGGTAGCTAATCATTTGGACACAGTGAAACAGAGTAGTTAGTTTGTTGAAATGATTTTTGATCGCATCTGAAGGTATCCTTATCTGGACTACTTTAGCGTCAGTGAACACTTATAGCCTGATCTTACTACAAAAATAAGGTTAGTGAAAATGTACTGACATTTTCTGAGGGCGAGAATTCCCAGACTTGTAAGCATCTTATGCAAACTTCACCAGGAATCAGCTAAATCATGTTTAATATACAGTGACCTGTACTTCCCTCTTCATTGAAAATCCGCCGTTATTTTTTTCCGGCATTTAACTTTACCATAAATATGCTCACGTATACCAGTGTGAATAAACAGTTCGTATCGTATTGAGTGTTTGAGTGACGTGCTCGTTACTCATATGCGATTAGGACTGAGCAGTTCATTTGTTGTACCGTTCACGCACAGGGTGCGGCTCATTGTGTGTCGAACAACATGCTGAGTTTACGTGTAGTATGACAATAATTAATTCCAGGTTTGATCAAGGTCATGTGATGATGATGAGCACAACTTACAGCAGATGGCGTGAAGTGTTTTCTCCTTAGAACGAGACGGTTGCAAACTTTACCAGAGAGCGAAGTCTATATATCGTTCTAATTATCGGGTTGGCTGTTGAATGAAGAAAAAATCTGCCTGAAATCAGAGAAACGGTTCACAAATAATATTCAGGCTATGTCGGTTAGTGAAACTGGAAAACCAACAAGTTTAACTTCAGTCCTGTTCACACTGAAACACTGTTTTCTAAACCGTATTAATGTCTGCTGTTTGCGCATAATTTACTCGCTCAAAATTTACAGATCAGCAAAAATTCACAACAATTAAAGAAGTCCAAATGTATATCTAGGCATGGTTTTTAATTGGTTCGGCCGGGATGTTGATGTGAGGCCGAAACTTTTTCAGGCTGGGAAAAGCCTGATAAATAATCAGCCTCTCGATATCTTTTATGAAAGTATCAGAAAATAATAGTTTCTGATTCTGTAAATTGTAACGATAAATAAGTACTCAAATCTGGCCAGCGGATGATCGCATTTTAATCGATTCTTTCTTCAAGAGCTGAATGTGTTTTGATTGGAGCAGTGAATATGTGTCCATAAGAAGAAACTACACAATTGTTCTTTTTACTGATGTTTCGTTTCGCGATGAGCAACACTACCAGTAATCGGCTTGATCAGGGAAAGACTCACCGTAGAATATATATTGTCCATTGTTGATTGCCAAGCAGCAATCGAGTTTAGACTTCCAGTTGTCACTATGAATATATGACTAAATTCCTCAGGCGGTAATGTTGGCTAGATATGGATTTATAGGAGAACAGAAACAGCATTTGGAACATCGCATCATTGGCGAACTATCTCCTGTTCATTGTTCAGACACGATAGTTTTAGTGAGTAAAGGATAGTCGACGTTATCTTATTTTCGGATATTGAAAGCTGGTTCATCAAATCACACCAAGTAATGTGCGAACGCGAACACATTTGACGCATGAAAAATATGCACACGTCGGTTGTGCGAAGTTAACCAATGGAGTTTTCATCCAGTTGAAGATGAGAATATTGTACCTGTCTTTTGATTATTCCCACATATATAACTGTAGTTGGAAAAGTGACTACTGAAACAAGATGAACAGAAACCGGGGCACTTTCAGGCATATTTTCTCTGGTAAACTACTAATTAGGAGGTTACTTTATTTCAGGTACTGACTTTCCGGTTTATTCTCAGATTTTTATCAGACGTGTAAACTGACGCACTGATAACTGGTCCGGATTAACAGTTAGCTGTGGTGAGTTGAGTATAGTCAGTGGATGAAAATTCGATTAATGTTTCGGCATCCGATTGCTTGGTTGCCGAAAACGAATATTAAGTGCCATGAAGTCAATTCATCTGCGAGTGAAAATAACAGTAAACTTACTCGATTTCATTTCTTCTATTCGTGTATAGATAGATCTATTATTTAAAAAGTATTTTTGTTAGGGAGTGTTGGGACACCGGTACAAACATGTAACCTCTGGTCGCCTGAGATAGCTACTCATTACCTGACAGTTTTTTCGGTATTTTTCAAGCCCATCTTTTTAGTCAATCATACCATGCATTCTCTTGCACACGCGATCAAGACGTAAGAAGCGATCAAATTTTATACTGAAGTGCATGACGCGCACAATGAAACTGGCATTGAGGGGTGGTTTGTTAGGTCCCCCTCTTTGTTTAAAAAACAGTACACTGAAAGATTACTTAACTGGTAAACTTTTTGACGAAAGCCAAGATCTGCTATAATAGAATTCACCTAACGGTAATCAGTCTGGTCGGTTCGTCATATCGTTGCACTTGAGACTAATGGCTTTGTAGGCAAAAGCCCTACTTGTCACACAAAGATTACTGACAAAACATACGGGATCCAGCCAATATAAACCGATTCAATCACAACATCAATACCAAATGATTGCAGCCTTTACATTCACATAGACATTTCAACCAGCCTCCTTCAGTGTGGAGCAGTGGGCTCGAATACGTTTTCTTGGTCAAGCTCATAAGTGTAGCACAGCCTTGTCGCGACCGGGGGTTGACCTCCTATGGCATTCCCATAGGGCAGCTATCATGCCCGTTAAGTCGCTGACCTCAAATGCCATCTACCAGTACACTTACAGCTGCGGTGAAGCAAAACGCACCCAACATCAAAACAAAAATAAATGCAGTGTATCTTTGTGTGATCAACACAGATGATAACTCGAAACATATCATCAGTCCTACATTCCAATCGAAACCGGTCATTTGTCACCATGAAGCAAAATCATAACAGGTCACATAATCGACCACGCCAATTCGTTGGCTGATCCTTTATGCAACCTCAACACCGAGATATCAGTATTTTGATAGGCGTAGTTAATCAAGCTTTCTATGTCGACTTCCTGTTGACAGAAGGTGCTGCTGAAAACAGTTTCCATAAACTGAACTTGAAACCCTTCATCACACTCTGGTGTTTATCCATATGACTTTAATTTGCTTCACTGATTCGTTGCCATATCACTGACTTGTGTAACTGAATGTTTCATTATAATCAACTGATCAACAGAAATGAAATGCTTTAATCTCCCAATGTTTTTCCAACCCTTGACGAACACGTAACAAGGAAGTCAACGTTTTAACAGTCTGGTTTAACTTTTCACTTTGACTGTTGAGCTCAAACCATTAAGAAACTTTCCAAGGAACGGCAATTTTAGCGTGTACATTATGAAACATTATGTAATTACCCAACTGTACTTTTGTAGCTGTGAAACATGTATGCTGGCTTCCCGGCGAAGCGGTTACAACGATCTGCATGAATGAAATGCGTAAAAATCTACTTTCGTCACATCATTTCTTTCAGTTTTGTAGAGCATGATAGAGTTGTTTCAACATAGTAATGATGTGCACAAAATTGTTTGGTAGGACAGTAAAAGCGCACACTGTTATTAACGTGTGTTTTCGGAACTAGGTTAGATCTCTCATCGTAACATTGTGATAAGGTGAGGCCACATCGTCGTGCGGTTTCGTCGATTGCACAAGCGGTCTGCCGCCCAGTAAATCTGGTTACAGAAATGAGCAGCCTGATCAGTGTAAGTCAGTTACGGACATCTTAACCATCAACAAATTTACTTCTAGTAAATAGTCGAACTTTTTGATCAAAACATTTACGGTGTATGAAAACGGTCACTCTCCATAAAGGCTCAGAAAAGTTTATGAGGATAAACATTTGCACCTACCTGAGGTTTTATTTGTCAGAAGTACGTTGGATAGTTTATTCGATGCATTAATTGCTGTGTACCTGATACCAGGTGTGACACCATCTGGAATTGTGAAGAGACTGTTTGTTTACTTTTAAAACCAACTAAATAATTCGACTATAACGAACATATTTCCATATATGTTCGGAAGATTTTTCTGAAATATGTCAGAAACTAATCTCTTCCCAGATATTCCATAATGTAAGAGGTCTGAAACACGATTGTTTTTCGTACAAAATGCATCAAAATTAATAGAGATATAGTAGTGCTGAGCTGATAAGGAACGTCTTCCGTTAGGGATTGGAAACGAAGAACAAGTTACAAGTCAGTATAACCATTACTACTAACTTGCGCTTGCAATGCCAAACGCAGCCACCAGCGTCTCCTTCGCAGCAGCCCACTCCACCTTCGCAGGGCCTCTTCGCGCTGCGTCCAGCACCGTCTTCGCCCTGCCCTTCACCAGCGTTCGCAGGGCAGCCAGCTTCCCACGGTCGGTCTCGACTCCGACAACTTCGGCCACGTCCTCCGGGAACGTCCGGACGTCGCCATCTTCGAACGGCTTTGGCCAGGGAATCTTCGTCCTCGCGTTCGTCACGGCACCCGTTGTTGTGTCCGCAAAAGATGCTTGGCCAGCAAGTTGGTTTATTGCGCAAACTTCCGTACAGGTCATGTCAAAAACTAAACCACAAACGCGTACACTCATTTGAACGACCGACATGCATTCACATACATTGTTTGACAGTACGCTGCCATTCGCCTTGGTGAAAGTTCTCACACAGCATGTACACACTATTCCGATAGTCTCTTCTTGTCCGTCGTGTTCAGGGCTCGTCCTTTTGTTCCTGGATGTCCCCTGTGGGTAATACACTACTTGTGAGTAGTGTACTACTTACAACTGCCTGTTATACAACACCAGAAGTTTGTTTTCCACAAAAGCAATTAGTGACAGATAAAATACGCCAACTTAGTATACAAAATAGTGTGATTCCGTATCACACAGTTTGAAGAATGAGGCAAATAGCCAAATTATGCTCCAGACACAATATTCAGCTGAACCGGCCTACCAGTTTAATTCAGGCTCATCAGTCTTGTTGGCAAATGCGGTCGTATAACAGATCGAATGTTGACACCTAGAACCAAGTGGGTGGATTCTAGTTAACTGCACTGTAAACCTGACGGTCAGTTGGACTGTACTACCTAAGTGCCACGATTTAACTGCAATTAACTAAAGGCGTCTAAATATCTTGTACATTATTTGATTTGTTCAAATGTTTGTTTTTGACGGAACTCTAACAAATTACCGTGAGTCAAATGTTGGGTGCGCCAGAACTCTGGTCAACACATGCGCAACACTGCAGATCGTTACTGCCTGTGATCCTGATTCACAGCCTCAGTGTCTTTCGAAGTAAACTCTACAATCCATGTTTTTATCGGTAGCCAGTGGAGTTCCAAAACAACTTTTTGGAACGGTTCAGTAAATTTAAACCTCCAAGTGCTGTGCAATAAGAAACCAAAAGCTCAAACGTATTGTAAACACGCCAACATTCTGGGCGACTAATTTGTGCGACGCTGGTTTTCCGTTAACATTTCTAATGAGGGTTTATAATTTCTGCCGATGGCCGCATATGGTTTTCGAGGAGATTATTGTTCAACATTGAAGTAGGCCATTTTTCGAACCATTTTGTTGATGGTCTACACTTTCCTGTTCTGCTACTGTGAAACTCCCTTTGCAACTATTTATTCAGCTCTTATCTGACCTATCCTTTGGGTGTTTGCCGAAATCACTTCAGAGACAATGATCGCGATCATAAAATATTTGTAAATTCCGAAACGCTGCACTTGTATATTTTGGTCGCTAAACTGGGTATCATTATAGTCATTCACAGAAGTCGCACTGAGTCTGATTCACGATGGTATACATGTTTTCCTGTTCATGCTTATTATGTTCACACACTATTTTATGCGGAGAAACTATAGCTATTTTCTGTATTGTGTCACTGGCTTCTGCAATGCCATGACCCCTCAGCATCATTCAGCATCACGGCAACAAATCATGCGTTAATTTGCAGTTGTTGAGATCAAATAAGGAAAAGCACACGCTCCCAAATCAGTTGTCATTTAGTCAAAATCAGTGTAAGTTCCATCGAGACTTTTGTTAGTAACTTTCCATCTGATGAAATAGTCTGACAAATTGCGGCCTGGAATCCATTAGATTTGACGTGATCTATTCAAAATTCACCTGACAGATTGCAATACCAACTTTGCTTTAACCCGTAGAAACTAAATCCACTTGAATTAGGGAGCCGTCAAGAGTTCGAAACAGTGGTTTCCCTACCGACTCATTTTTAGCTACTAACTTCGAAAAGTTTTAGGACTAGTTTGTCCACGCCTATATTCAGGACACTGTGTAACTATGAGTATACGGTACGTAGAACTTTCACTGAGCCGCGCACATTTTTGTGATATTTTGGTCAGTTTTGAGCCCTGGAAGAATCACGTAGACAACGAAAATGCTGCTTAAGCTATATTTTCTTTAACTGAACGGTAATGGCAGCACACACAAAAGCAGGTTGAAACTAGAAATAAGACCGTCTAATGTGGCGGACGTCTACGCCGTCTGATAAGATTTTGAAACGTAGTTGTTCCAGTCAGTGATTGTGGAAGCAACTTAAGATTTGTGTAGAATCTATATCAACTGCGAACTCGATTGGTAAAGCGGAAGCAACCACACAGGCCTATAAGATTCTAGAAATGTGTGGTATAAATATTACTACCATAGTGAGCAGAGTTAAGGCTATTACTAGTGAATTATGTACACAGATATTTGGGTATGTTTGAGAGAAGACTGGAGGCTTGATGAAACGTTTTGAGGACAATCGTCTACATAATAGGCAGATGAGCTATTTGTCCGTTGAAAAACTCAGCACAGATTACAACTATTTTGGTGTTGAGATCGAATATTTAGTGCACAGAAAAGGTATGTCACTAACGTCGTTTTTTTCTACAGATCTCTAAGCCTGATCGTGCAATATTTAAAAACCCATTAAATTCAGTCTCCTTAATATACATGGAAATATATGAGCTTACCCATCCTCCAACACTTAAAACTAATGTTGGTGACTGGTGTGAACAGAAATGTTTTACAGATCTGAAGTTTGTACAAAAAACTGAGAGTAGAGTCAAAGATAAAGAAGGTGACTGGAGTGCATACTGTAATGCTCTGGAACAGATTTCGGAGTGCATAATAGAACTAACCTTCTACTACAGGAATCGCAACTACAATAGCATTTTTATGTATGGCTCCGAAGCATCCACCTCAATACTGGCGTTTACTCATCCTAACTCCGCAAAACTGACGTCCTGCGACACGATGGTTAGTATAAGCATACCAATTATATGTACTTCCGATACGTTTACCCGACTCAAAAACAGTAGAGAAATACTGGTACACCTCACCTTGCTCTGTGCTGGCGAAAAACTTGTCAGATTAAACCGTCCAGGACGAGACTACAGAGTTTCATACGAGTTAAAACATCCAGTAAATACACTGATCAACACAGATAATGGAAAATTTACTTAAGAGTTGTCAATGATGTGTTTCTGCAAACCATCAAGACAGCGGATCTCTTATGGACGCTTTCGTTCGACGGGGCTGACGAGGCCGGATAGTGTCATAGATTCAAAAGCTCCATCCACTTAGTTTGGAGTGGTGACCAAATATTTGAGCTTCAAAACATTGACATTAGAATTTGTAGACAAATGAGCTTTGTCTCCCTGTCTGTCTCTCTCGTTTTCTGTTTTTTGGTCTAGTTGATCTATCAGGAAGAACAAAATAGCATACTTAAGTTAGTAATCCGTTTACCCCATTGACAACTGAGCATTTGACCACATTTTCACAATTTTTAAACTGTGTTTTACACAGTCCACAGGTTTTATTTATTGATGTCGGTCAGGGCATTCAGTAAGTGAGTGTACTCCGTGGTCCCTGTATAAAACAACATTAATGAACCAGTCTGAATGATTCTTGCTCCAGCCCGACAAGAAAATGATTAGTTAGCTAGGCTTATGTACCAATTACTTGCTTCTGTGAGTGGGTGTTATTTATACGAAACCACCTTCATTACGCGTAGAGTATTTTTAGATCGCGATCAAGTTTTTTACTTTGAGTCGTCTGTCTCAGTCATATTAAAACTTTTATCTGCCGGAGTCCATTATCTAAGGGGTATGATCTCACCATGGTTGCCGGAGTTGATTAAAAAATCAAACCGTTCAGTGCAGCGGTAAAGTTGAGGTATTTATCCTTGTCATTTGTTTGAGATAACCAATCCACTTCCGAATTTACTGTTACAAAACAAGCCTGAATGTGAAATCATACTGTCTTATTTGGAGTGCACAGCGTGATAACTATCTTCTCCCATCCCCTGTTTTTGTAATGCATTCCAGCAGTTTGCAGCCAATCTCCATATGGAAACCATAACAGTTAACTGTTTCATTGACCCAACGCCGAAACCACCGCTACTCCATTATTTCCGGTTGTCCAATACCTCTTTTCTTAAGAAGTCAATGAACTGCTCGCATTCGGAGTGATTTTCACTTTTGTTTAAGAACCACCATATTTGCTTAGTGACCAACATCTATGGATATCGTGGGCATTTCGTCGATCTTCGTCAGGATTTACGTCGTCTGTTGCCCTTCTACTCTCTCCAGTATAGAGGTCATTTACAACTCGACCATCACTTAAAGACGATTATTTCAATGCACTGTGGAACACAACATCAGCATGATTGTGTTCAAAAATATCTCATACCATCCATAACTGTCAGGTCGTTCTTTTGGGACTGCCCAACGAACCTCCCTTGAACTTCATCCTTTTGTTCAGGTAAAAGCATCCTTTTCCCTGCCAACCTTTTACTTTGGAGCATCAAATGTACTCTCATTCGTTGAGACTCGTTCAGACCTTCCAAACGAAGTCGTACTATGCTGCGTGCCTCGATTTCACCTGACTGTAAATAATACGACCTCAACCGCACTGAGCTACTTTACAAAATTCTTTCCGCAGTTTTACTCTCAGAAACTGAAGACTGAAGTGTTTCTGTGAAATCGAACGAAAAAGTCTTAATGGGCATTAGGTTCCAATGTGAGTATCGCTTCCTACAGTCTTGCAGATTTACTGCTGATTCCTAGTGAGCTGATTGCACCCGCTAACTTTGTTTGTCTTAGCCTGCTAGAATTATTTGCAGCCAATGCGAATCTCACGACTGGATGGAGGTTTGCTTACTTCGATGATTGGGAATCCGCTTATAACTTGAAATATTTACTGGACTTCAGAATGACCGGCAATCTAAGAGGAATATTTGTTTATTCGGTCAAGTCTCAGTCAAGCGAAATTACTTCGCTGATTCCGTGGTACTTTCTCGAAGTGTGTCGGTATGACTCGGGATTCCGCGTAGAAGCGTTAACCATACGGAAAAGGCTGGTGGACAAAAGCGTAATGTGAAATAGACAATAACTACTATAACCCATACCATGCAAAAATAGATCCGGAACGTGGTACAGTATATAGAGTGAACACAGCACTCCAGCGAAGCAGAGGTTACATCGGTAGGAGACGTCGAGACAGGTTAAAGCACATCATGCTACTCAATGGACATGAGCAATATCCAGCGGACAAAAAAAACGAGGGATGTTTCAAGAGACTAGCACGACTGTTACCGGATCGTTCATAAACAAAGCGCCCTAAGAGCCAATACAGAAAGTATAACTGGACTGAAAAAACGATATCGAAGGGAAACTTGTACATTACAAGAGATCCGATAAAAAGTTTAGAAATAATCAATTGATCGGTGAGTTAACGTTCATAAAAAGATAATAGATATTTAAAGCACTGGGTTACCTTGATAAAACCCATCGAAAACAGCGCGAACCCAAATGTTACTGGATGTGGAAATTTCGATTTATCTCGTCAGCTGCATACTAAGCACTGTCGTGCATGACAACAATAGTTCAACGAAGCAAACCACCGGAGGTCGACGGTGTGAACCATTAACTTTTGTGCAAACAACACTGGATTTCTTCGTCTGATCACACTGATGGCCAGAATTTTGGCGGTTCGCGTGCAGTAGCAACAGAGTGTACGATCTGGTCGGATCGATGTTGTGACCTGTTCTCAGGATGTGTTTCACAATGGATGACGCCGAGTTTCGCGTTCGGTTGCCCGTTTGACTGTCCATTCGCGCACTGGACCAAATTAACAAATTTGGGAGGTTTTCGGCCAAGTGGACTGATGTACGAAATATGAGACAGAATAGTTTGGTTCATCACGCCTGACATTTCCATAACTAACTCCCCGCCTTGATGACAAGATGGGCAATTCAGCTGCAGTGTGTGTGTGTGTGTGCGACTCATATCAGACTGAAGCTGGTGGTACATCATTGTGGACAAACGTCTAATCTGAACCATACTACGATGATCACCTCTTTCCTCTTTGCTGTGTGGATTACAGGTCTCTCCGCCTAATTCCTGCAATGAACGGAGATACATTTATAGGGCTATCCGTTAGCAGGTCATGAGGTTCTCAGGACATGTTCTTCCTATGTCAGCCGGCTATTTGTGCAAATTCGTCGGACTCGGTCAAACACTGTGTCAACTAGACCCGGTATGTGGGCGACTGGTGCGGTGCTGTGGAACTGGAAGTGTTACCGCTCCAGGTTGATTTACGATAAGTCAACCGTTGCAGCGTGTCTTCTTGACGGCCCGTGTTTAAAATCTCTAGAATTGCTAGGCTTCTGTTTGACTCAGTCTGACAAGTGGCAGATAGGTTCAGATGTATGGAACTGGTATGTTTATAAATGGAGGAAATTTGTCGATCTCGTTAAAACTTAAGATATCATCGACATATCGTTTGCGCTTGGTGGTCACAAAACTGTTATCGAAAATTCGTCTTTCAATTATTCCAAGGAGAACATACGGCAACATTGGTTTCAGTGGGCTGCTGGTGACTACTCCGTCAGTTTGCTCACAACTAAATCGTTCGCACTCAAACCAAATGATTTTTGTACATAGAGAATGGGATCCCTAAGGTAAACTAGTGGAAGAGGCTATTGTTATGTCTGTTTGTACTTAGTGTGCGGCTGATGAGACAAATCGAAGTGTTGATTTATCGCAACTTTTGTCTTACTGTTGTTTTGAGAAAAAGCATTGTTTATCAGCGGAGGGACCATCACCTCAACTATACTAACACGGCAATTCGATCAAACCGACTCGAATATAGAACGGAAGAGATAAAGCGGACGAAACGATAAGTCATTGGAAGGAAATCGAGGCCACTAACTGGAATGGTCCACACAGACTAAGCGTTTGGTAAGTGGCTTGCGGTCAGACCAATACAACGCGTTTTATATAATCAACCGCATGTAATCTAACATAAAACTCCGACAAATTTAAAGTCGACTTCCAAAGATTGTTTTTTCAGCTCAGCTGACTCCATGGACCATGACAGATTTGTCTTCCACTGACCGTTGTCTCGTTTTGAAAGGTAGCTCTTTCTTCCACCTCTCTGAAAGTATACTTTATGTTACATGCCTTGCGTTTTCTAGCAGCTATTCACTTTCATGTGTAACTTGAATTTGTCATACAGACTCGTCAGAGGAAACGTTGCTAAATCTTCTTTGACAGTATTCCACCGTATTACTTCAAGACAGTTCAGTCGGAGTTGGGGGCTACCTGTTATTCTTGTCGTAGGGGATGATGAAAGTTTGAAGGATACGTTCTTGGAAAGAAACCGCTGTAAGTATTGGTCTGTTTACATTCCATGGGCGTAGCTGGTGATCTGATCACTTTCAAGTTTCAGATTAATTAGTTTGATTACTTGTAGCTAGAATGGCAACTTCTGCGCTCATTTGTACATTCGAGTGAAATTACCCCTTCACATCTTTTTCGGTGCCCGCGAGTTGCGTTCTCAACAGACGTCGTTGATTATTCGTTGCCTCTCCGACCTATCGTAACTCAGCGACACACCAAAGAAGTCCGGGTGTATATGGCACAGCCTCACGTACGTTAAATGCAGCTTATGAATAATGTCCGCCTCTGGGTCGTAGATCCAATTTGTTGGTAGAATCACAAGTTCAGGTTCACTTTTATAGACACATTAACTGAAGAATGTAATTTCCAACTAGTTTGATCGTACTGAGTTTATTCTGTACCTCGAAAGGTATTATTACTCAAGAGCCAAACAACTAAGATTAAGCCCAATTTGGCGAATTTCCCATTGGTGGGTGTTGATTTGGGAATTTACCCAAAAAGTCGCATGCATCCAACACAAGTCCTGCCGATCAGAGGAGAACGAATTCTGTAGAAATATACATCACAATTGTGGGCGCGGACTGGCGAATTACGCATTCCCAATTCCTAATTGGTTCTAGCGTTAATGATTCATCATGTATTGACGCGCAGTGTCGAGTACCGTAGTTAAGCAGTGGATATCGAGTAAACATGACGGCTCTGTTGGCCATTTGGTCTGCCTTCAAACAGAGAAAACAGCGCTTCTGGTCGCCCAGTGCGCTGCGACCTTCGTCTAATGACTGATCCGGGACTCTTGGCTATTCCGGTATATTACGATCACTGGGACAGAAACAGCATCAAACCACACCCTGGGGAAGCTATTGTGTCCACAATAACATTTCGCCAGATATACACGGTGTCCGCGTGATGGCACTGAAAGCATGTTGGAACAGTCCAACGAAATATAACCGCGTTCGGTTATCACTATCAAAACGCCTGTGAGAGCAAAAACGAGAACATCGAGTTGAGTGCATACATGGTTATAGACATCGGAAGCCAGAGAGAGCAAAGCAAGGCAGAAAAAGTGAGCAAGTTAAGGCGGGAGTTACATTTATACCTCCAGAGCAGAAATTACCAATCGAGAGCTTGACTAAACAATGTGTTGAGGGGTAGAAGCATTTGAATGCATTTGAATGCCATCGTCAAAACTATCGGCAGCTATAACTGCCAAAAGCGTATATTCACTAGTAGAAACGGATTTTCAATCACTATAGACGCTAAAAGAGCTTCAGTTCTCGATTCATTTTTCTTATCCAAAATATCGTCGACTGATTCAACCTATCAACCTTGCGGGTTTTGCGGCAGGCTTTCTGCAGTGTTCACTAACGTTGCTGAGCTCTTCGCCCTTTCCAGCCATCTCAATGGTGAAAAAGTCACCCGGTATCCAAATATGCCAGTATCCAACAGTCTCAAGTTGAGCGTTACTCGCGTTCGATCGCATCATTTGTGTTCAGATAGACTTTCCAGGGGGCATCACTGGAACAGAAGCACTAGACTCGAGTTTAGTTCGTGTTAGATCTGGCCGGTATTGCGCATCCCCCACGGCTGTGATTAGAACTCTGGCCACGTATTTACTAGGCAACTGTGTTGACCATTGCGCTATTGACCACAAATTGGACACTGCCGAATTGGTATATCTAAACGCTCAACCACCTCTCTTCGTGAGTAGTGTGCACCAAATAATTTACCAAGCGGGACTGTTCTATCTGCTTGTCAGATATTATTGACGTCCACAAAAATATTATAAAGATCGCCCACTACCTAGGAATTACTGGGACTTAAACTAACCGGAATGTTGAACTTGTGTGGTGGTTGTTTATTAGGTGACGCTCCCCACTCAAAGCATGGGTTGCATATACTGTCGGCAATTGCGACGATCTTTACTGCAGACTATACGTAATGCTCCAATCTGTCTATCGGTTGCTTTGCTTAACTAGAATTTTTTTCTTTCTTTTGGCTGCCGTTATTCCAACCAAACCAAATTTGTTCATCCCTAAGTTGGTATTCCAGTCGAATAATCCAAACACACTCTAAAACAGGTGAACCTCCAGGTTGCTCACAGGTGAACTGTTTATGAATTAAACGTGTGCAATCATCAGGACGTCACAGAAACGACAAGAATGAGTTGAACGGGCCGTTTCGAAGGCTGGATTTCACGATTAGTTTCAGACAGAGATGTTTCATGCGAGTAGCTTACACCATCAGTAGAATAAGTCAGCCCTTTCTTAATGAACAGGAGTGGCTCAAGCACTGATATCACTAGAAATCTGACCGTTACTCGTTAACGGCCTATATTTTTTACTCGTTTGACATCATACTTCTCCATTAACCTTCCGATCTTCTGAGACTCCAAAAGCTTTGAAGTGGTTGTGGCGGTTGTACATCAAAGTTAACTGAATGCTCATTTCTAACTTTAATGCACGGTTTGTTTTCATCTGAACAGACATGTTGTGAGCAGCTTACACACCAGGTAGGCTTCAAATAATCCTCGTTTTAAACACGACCAATGAGTGAAAAATTTAAGCTTATGGTTCAAGCAAAGCCAAACTTACGTTTCAGTTTCCGTCGAATGATTTGTTTAACAGTGTAAACTCAACTTCTGTAATTTTTACTCAGAGGGAAAAGCTGTTTTCTTGCGTGACTGATCACTTTGTTTGGAATATTGCGGTTGACTGGTTTACTTTCAGTTACTCTTACTCATCTTATGAGCTTAAATAGTGCGTTTATGCAGACTGTTAGGTAGGTTCCGAAACGGGAATTTTACTACCCAAACTTGAGTACACAGAACTATAATAATTTTATTAAGCATAATTTCACAGAGGAACTGAAGAAGTGGAAGACATCGTGTCATGCATCCAGGCGTTTTCGGACTTATTGACAACTCTGTGTAGTAAAACGTTTGCGAGCACCTAAAGAAGTTATGGCTACTTGTGTTTGCAAGTAGACTTTCGGGGAAGCATCGAAGTAAGCGCATGGCGAGTTTGTGAAAAAAGAAACACATTGACTAAAGGTTATACATAGTGGGTGAGCATATGCTAAAGGAGTGTGCAGGGAAATCTGTTGCACGCTCTAAGATACAAAAAATAAAGTAAACTAAACTGGACAAAAAGGCGCTTGTGTTATTAAAATGACCCATAAAACTAAAGGTCCGAATCAAACGGAAACAACGGTACTGTAATACGGCTAATGCAAACGAATGTAGCCGCAAACAGAACGTTCAGTTACACGTAATGACGCGTGATAAAGACGTCGCCGCCGAACAAACAAAGCGAGATATCGGGCTGTGAATTAAGGTTGATTTACGCCAAATGACCAGCTCAGACTGGACATTAGTGAAAATGCCGAGATAACTATCTGCGAAACACTTTGTTACGGATTCAGGCTTCGTCTGAACAGTTGAAAAACATTTAAACGTACTAGAGGTAGACTTTAGTGTTACAAAGAAACACTTGCAGTGCAGCAATATTGTTGTGGGTTTCACGTTTCTTCTTAATAGGCGTCAGGCTAAACAGCACTGTTGGACATAAAATGAGCATACAGATGTCAACAGCTTGTCGTAATTTTGTAAATCCAGCAATTACAAACACTTTACTTATTGAGAACTCCAGTTACCGATTCAGTAACAATCTGACTCCGAGGAGAACACAACTAAACTCGTCAACTTGATTAACCAAATAGTTAACTATATAAATACTTCTAACGGTTGCTGGATTGTTGCTGTTTTTCAGTTGCGTTCTTTGCTACTTTCTAGAGGAACGGTGATTTCTTAAAACAATAATTACTTTTTCGATTTCGATTGTTATTGTTTTGTTACTCTAGCCTCTACCCAAAATTTGAATGTCTCCGTGGGCAACAAAGTATAAACAATTTTGCTGTTTCGGTTGTGTTTGTTTTTTGCATGCTTGAATGTAATACTTAGGCAACAGTAACCGAAATCTCTTCAGTCAATTGCTAAGAAATATGAGCTAAAGTTTTTGGAGTCATAACTGTTCTTATGTATCTATCAAAAATGGCGAAAATGCAGGAAAGAATTTCTCTGTACTTGCCACCAGTTAACAGGCTCGACTCCTCCAATTTTCCCGTTACTTTTCTGTGTAGGAATATGTCTACGAATACGCTCAAATGTGTTTAGTCAAAAGCAGGAATCAATATGGAGGAGCTTCTATTCCCAAGTTAGTTATGATTTACGTACCATAAGAAATTGAATAAATCAACTTTACTTCATAGTGCCTCCTCAAGCATATGCTCATGGTTACTTAGAAACAGTCTTTGTAACTGCAGACGCCACACACAAAACTATGTGTAAAACAAAACCAGCCGGGGAAATAGAACAATACCTATCGACCATAGTTTTCGCATTAATCACTGGGTCAACCATAAATTAACCGTGCGTCAGTCATCACTGGTCTTATTGATCGCTATTTTGCTCACGTCATACATACTGTCCATCATGGCCACAACACACAACTGAGTAAGACCGCTCAAGTTTGTTCAAATTTTATTAATCATTTGTCACAATTCATTGTTGTGTGCCTGAGTGGATCTTCATTTTTTTGCCTGACCACATTCACAATGGTTTTGCGAAACCATGAGTAAGTAATATTTCCTGAGGTAAGGTAGCATAGACAGTGTGTGTTTAATGGCCGAAATTCACTGCGAGCACATGGCTGGCTTGGTGGTTGTTACCGTTCATCAGGTATTCGTATCTGACGAACTCCGACCGTACTTTTCTACTAGACAAACGATACGTGGTGAAAATTGTAACCACTAACCCATTTGTTATTCAGTTGTATTGTTTTATCTCAGCTTCACTGGAGTTTGTGGATTATTGGTGAAGTTGACGGTACTTACTAAAACTGCGCAGAAGCTCAGCCTGCTTCAAACTGCCAGATATTAGAATCCTTTAAGGTGAGGTGGCTCAAGTAGTATGTGCTGTAAGCAACAGCACTAATCTACAGACTCCACTGCGCCTAGGATAAATGATATGACTAGCTCGCAAATGAGTTAGTATCCAAATTTATTCTCCACTCTTCCAGTCGTTTGGTTCTCTATGCTGTCTCGAGTGTCGTGGGCTTAAAGCTGAAAGAATACACCCGTCTTGCGAACTCCGCGTTCGTTCAACGTCACTGAAACTGATTAAAAAAACGGATCGCTGTATATGTGAGTCATGCCGCTCCCACTCGAATGCTGGTTAATGCAACAATTGGAGTTTGATCAATCTACGACTGCCTTTCTCCATTTTTCAACTTATCTTGCGATTTCAACGTAAAGTTTCACATGAAATATAGTTTTGTGAATGCACAAATTACTTACCGTATTCTGCAGAACATAACTGACTGATTAATCGACAGATTTTGGCACCGTAACCAGCCTTATTCACCACAAACACTAACTTCATTAATGGCTTTATTACTGCTATTAATTATATCAGCAATTCACTAGGTTACTAGCATATTTTGTAACACGGAAGTGACCCAAGTCTGAAATAACTTACCTTCTGCATGACTGGGAACAGCGACAGGTATAAAATGTCCAGATATGTAAATGCTTCATCAGCTCCGCTAAAAACTAACATAAACTACACGTTTGAAATTACCCACCCGATTATCTTTTATGGATTGAGGGGTAATTTTTAAAATTCCCAAGTTATAGACATGGTATTTTGATTCCATCACTCGTTTGAGCCTACCCAAAACACTGACCTATCATAAATGAGCCTGTTTTTGTTTGTTAGATAGTCGATGGATGTAGGATAATTGATGAAAATCTAGAATAATTTTTGCACAAAGGTACTCTCAACAGTCTCGTTATTAGCATCGAATTTGATCATTTCAGTCAGTCATCAGACGACTGCTAATTAAACTGTAACAAATTTGCAATAGTTGCATTTGAACACACTCATTTGTTTGACGTGAGACCCAACTGTGAACATTCAGGGCTTCGGCTATATTTGAACTATCAACGGAAACCAAATGCCTCAACTCGACAAGCACCTTACCAGCTGAGTCACAAAGCTACATTCGGACTCTGTTACTCACCCGTCCCACTGTCTCCTACAGAATCCACTGAATGATTCAGAGAATCGATTACCCTGGAAAGACTTATTACAAGTTAACGCTGTAATCCACTAACACCATTGCTGATAATAGAAATTACATTACTAATAACAGCAAGCTGTTTCTGTGGCTGGTTGGAATCCAGCCGAAGCTCTGACTTTTCACAGTTGGGTCTCATCAAAACTCATAAACCTGACAGACTATTCGTTTTTCTTTACTGAGCCTCTGAAGGTACAGCTGTAACATTACTGGTATCTCATCTCTTTTTTTTGTTACTGTTAAAAATAACAAATAATAAAGTGCAAAACTTGCCAACAATGTCAGTTTTTTTAAGAGACAACACCCCACGTTTCCAATTACTTTCGAGACGTACCGCCCTGTTGATTTTTAAAAAGTCAGGAAACAAATTATGTGGTCGTCACTTTTACCTGCTTTGTTTTAAATATTTAACGAAAGGTCAGTGGAGGCGTGGGTTAGAGAAGGTTCCACGCTGGTCATAACTGGCAGCCTATACCGTAATGGAAGTAGGTTATCTGATTGGCTACATTTAAAGTAAACACCCAGGCGTAATCTTTCATCACCTTAGAGCTTGTGAGTAGGATACATCTGCTCGTCAAAGGAACGTGATGAGATCATTGAGTCCACAAGTTCACACATGCGAGCAGCGACAGGTTATCTAATCATTTCTAAAGAATAAAGTGATATCTCTTTTAGCTTTAAATGATAAGTTCATCATCATCTCTACAAAATTTTGAAAATTTTACTTAAATCTGGTGAAATTATTCCCACTGCTTGTCAACCATTGAGCTAGTAAGTAGTACACCTAACAACTATGAACATCCAAATTACAGAAGACTTACTGTCACGAATCTTGTGCGCTTTTAAATTGCTATTTGTTGTAAAGTCAGCTAGACTTGTATGTTGCTAAAGCTATGAACACTTGTAAATCGTCATTTTACGTACAATTCCATTTGCATTTTGTTAACAACCTGATTGGTTACCTAGCGCAGTGAAAACGGCGCAATTAACGGTTACGATTTCGCTGCCACTATCGAACCTGACGTCTTCTGGAATCTGAGACTTGCACAACCTTGAATGGTCACTCGGAGACCATATCTTCGTTGTTTTGTACTAGTTGCAACACCGAAAGTAAAGTTATTAACCTAACCGAACAATGACCATCCAGATGATGCTGCGCATCTCGCTGTATTTTTGAGAGAATCACACATAGCTGCCAGCATCAAACATCCAGCTGATACAGCTCAGTTATCACCTTCCAGTATTTTGGTAAAATAATCATTACAATCGGTTTATTACTGCTTATTATTATTGTCAGGTTCGCTTGTCAGTTAAAGATAAATGTGCCTTCCTTTCCAACAACCAACACACGTTCCAGTTCTTGTCTAGAACATGATAACCGACCTCTGAAGTGAACCATTCAACGAGCGCTAAGTGTTTCTGCCGGTTTATCTCGAAATTTCGCAGAACTATCCCATCATTATCACCATCAGCGTTAAGCTAGTTTCACTTGGTATGTATCCAGTGGAGCCATAATTTATTCAGCTCTCAATGTTCACGACAGTGTGTCACTGACTTGGAAAACCAGGTAGGTTTCGTGTAATGAACTACCTTGTTGAGGTTCAAAGTCGTTACATCTAACGTTGGATTGTGCAAGCTCAAAAGAGCCATTCATACTTAAAATGAGAGCCAAAAGTCAGTTTTGGTTCACTAGGGGTGCATCTTTAGTGAAGAGTGAAAATCATCTCCACAGATGCTTATGGGGTCAGAAATAAGAATTCAGATAATATATCAAAACTCTTTCAGTGGGGCACATTGGGGAATGGGATGGTTGACTTATTGCACAGTTCAACTGATATGGTGATTTCAGCATGTGTTGTTCGTACGGCTTAGTAATTGCTTTCCCAACCTGTGCAGTTCACAGGATAGTAATCTTACTGTGCACCATTCAAGTGATCTGACTCAAGTCGAGCAAACATGTGATTAATTCGCCAGGGTCCGTGTTCAAACTATTAGCCACTACTAAGCTGAACTTAGGTTGGAATTCTGTGGATGTCGAGGTCTGGTATACCTAGGTGATGAATCCCAGTGGCATTGCACTTTTTTACCTAAACTTTGTGACAATATACAAAAACCGGAAGCCCTATAGTATACAGCGTCTGCTCAGCAAAGCTAACTCTAATGTTGCAGCCAATAAAAGGCAGTCAAACCATTTCCAAGAAGTTGTGTATATCCTGTCAACTTTCAAATCGTGATGCATAATGGCGAAGCCTTTTAACCTTTCGCAAGTACGTCTGAGATCAGCTCATTGAAATGTTTCTACATTTGCATCCCATTAACTTGTTACGAATGCCTAAACACATTTGTGATTCACGGCCATCTGCTGAACAACGGATACTGAATAGTCAAGTTGCTAGTTGCATGATTGGTCGAGGACTATATAAGTTGGATCCGCTCGCACAAATAATCCTAGAGATCCTAATACTGGGGTCAGCGTAGCAACCAGATTGCGCGGCAGGCGTGATTAAAATTGGTATGTCGATCCATCACCAACTGCCTCTCATTCTTTTTATTTTGACTGATGTAAATTTACTTTTAAAATGTGCAGAGTGAATAATTTCGGTCCTAAACGTATAATACTAGTTGCATTCACTTGAAGCTTTTACTGATGGTTCGGCCTGAAAAAAAGTACCAGGCTTGAAAATTATTCATATTATGGCTTATCACTACAGTTTATTCTTACAAGAATCGGAAATCACTTCTTTGAGACTGAGAGTGATTGCGAATTATATCTGATTCAAAATGTTGCTATCGATTGTGAGTGGTACCCAACTTTTAGGTAGCCGAATTTCAAAAATTCGTCAGCAAATTAAGCAATCCCCTTTTTGGCACCTAATAATAGCTACCAGATCATAAATGACCTTCTTGTATATCTGCAGTTAAATAGGATTTCGTTTCATTTTTTTGTATTTTGATTATATTTTTAGTGCCTGTTTAGCACATATCACCGATCATCGGCCAATACTTACGCTTCTGGCAGCTGAAAGTTGTGGCTCATCCTCTCCTTCTTGATATATTCGCCTTTCCTATGCCTCATTTCTGTATCCGGCCATAATACACGGACGTTGTCATTCGATGTTTCATTGGTTTGATCACTGTGGAATGACTACAAAATCCCTGCTGGGAGGAAAACTGCAAGGTTTGTATTCTGTAAAGTTTCATTGTTGTAGGTTTATACTAGTTTAAGCATCTAAGGCAACCTGTCAATTATTTTGAGTAGTTGCAAATTTCCTTCGCCTGTTTCTTATCGCATATAAAAAAATAAAACGAAACACTAAAACTACTAAATTTTGTTGCCAGTAGCCGGAATATCTGTTAGTTATACATTAGTATATACTAAGCGGTTAACTTAGAATCGCCTCCCTAGGAGGTTTTATGGACACGTGTTACTACCAGTCAGTTTTGGCCCATCCCACCTTTGTTCTTCTCTCATGCTGTTGCTAAATCAAACCACTATCAGTCAGTTCTTCTTACTTGCAGCTACAATCTTAAGTGTGGTTCAGTTTAGTAATTGTTCGTTCTACAGTGTATTGCCAGTATTTCTGGGATCACATTCTTTAAGTTGATCCAAATGTGTAAGGTTCCCAGTGCGATGTAGAAGTTCCAGTTTTCACCTCCGTATGCATCGTTGTTGCACACCTACATTCCCGAAGTACACCGCGGTATGCGAATGCTAACGCATCAAACCTCACTTTAGCCTTCTTGTTTACATACGATAATCATAACAAGATGGCGTACTGTGGTATTCCACCGCTAGTAAGCATTTATCTCTCCTAAGCGCATAAGTTCTGTAAGAGGTACATGAAAATAACTAAACTATCACTTAGTGTTTTTTGTTACCCCGTAAGGAGATTGAATTTTCAATGCTCAGATTACTATGAGTTAGGCCGTCACGAATTTGGTGTGCCACAATCACAACAGGGTGGAAGAGGCTACCGGACATGTATTAAGGGACTCATAGGTATAGTTTTTCATGATAAACCAGTAGCAGGCACATTCTAAGTTTCGTTTGAAAACATGGATTTGCGCAAGCTTATGAATAGTGAGTCGTAGATAATAATGCACACATTATTTCATTCCCGTCTTACAGTATTCCTTAGGTCTAAGTGGTTTCCATTGTACCAGCTGATCTCAAAGATAAGATATCCGCACCAAATGTAGTACGAATGAAGTTGAATAGTTTGGGCGTCGTGTTTAACATGTTATTGATATACAGATTGGGAATAACACAACGTTTCGAGCAAGTTGTAATACTCTACGTTTCAACCACCTCGGGTGAGGAAGGCCACCCGAGGTGGTTGAAACGTAGAGTATTACAACTTGCTCGAAACGTTGTGTTATTCCCAATCTGTATATCGATCTCAAAGATACTTTGTCTTATCTGAACGAAAGTCCTACACGAGTATTCCTAAGACTAGAATTCTTGACACAGTTTTGTTTCTTATGACCTATGTATTCTTCATATGTTTTCTTTAACGATGGATATACCGTGATTCCACAATACAATAGCCGGTAATAAGGCGTTACCCAATATAATTTTCTACGTTACGGAATTTTCATTTGTGGTCAAGATCACTAGCGTGTTCAGACTAGTACCCGAAAGGATACACACAACATTCGTCGTGCTTTTGTTAATGAGCCGTTTCATTGAAACACTTTTCATGTTTTCGAAATTAGTGTCAGTAACACCTCCATATGGACTGTATAGCCCAACGGATTTTTTCTAGTCTCGAAACACTGCAGCCTCCAGTAGGTTCAGGTTAAGACAAAACACCTCCACAACGGAATGTTCGTTGTGTAGTTATTGTCAAAGTGTGTAACGCGGCTATAAATTCAAATTCTGGGGCAAATTTTAATGATGATTTACGAACTACTTGTTCTACTTTCACCTTACGGGAGTAGTCACTTGATGTGTCAACAAGTTGTGAACAGAAAACTTGCAACACCGCAATAGCACTGTGATTCTCTACAAATTAGGCTCACTGGCCTGAATGTCATTTCTCTAACTGCGCTAAATTGACTGATTATCGCACATCACAAAGTACGAAGCTGCCAGCGTGGTTTGTTTCTCACACATTTACTCACGGAACAGCTGCTAGACACTGATCGTAGTCTATGTGGTCACCATCCAATCCTGTGCAGCTATGTTGGCAGAGATATTAAAAGCATATTGCGTCGTTCACTACTCGGTGTGGCTGTTGACCAAGGACACTGTCAAAGCTACCACTTAAGGTTTTGGCACACTACCATGCGACACATCAAGAATGACTATTTAGTACTACATGGCGTGCTAAACAACAAACCATGCCCTGACTCCACTAAGCGCCACAGGATCTTACGGTGAGGATTCCTGAAATCAAGATTTGTACAGCTTCTTCCACCAAACGAATTACAAGACGAGGGCTATTCTCACATCACCCCATCCCCTTATCATTGGTTCTTGCGAATTTCTGTTCCAGTCAGTGATTCACAACAAACAATATCATTTCCATTGCGCTCTCCGGACTCTGATAAGCCCTAACATTTTGTTATGGGTTTTCGTTTTTCACTTATTTTCAGTACATTGCTACTTGAGTATCATATGCTTTTATTGACGTTTTTCATCTGTTGATTATAAGCAACTCTTGCGTTAATTGTCCTCGTCATCAGAAGAAATGGCGGTATACTGTGGGCGAATATACTCCGAGAGGTCTCTTGCAAATATGCGTGGGATCTGGTCTCGTAGAATGACACTAAGTGGAGAGTAGGAAATCTCATTAGACAGACAGCCTACCCAACACTCCTCCATTTTCAGCATAGGAACGCTTGCACCGACAAATGAATTCGAATGTGATAAGTTTTTGGCTTTCAGCTAATAGAACATCAACCAACGATGGAAAGCTAAATGTTTCCGGAAACACACATGCTGTCCAAAGATTCTAGAAAGTCTCATTGCTATGGCAAAATGAAAGTGGAACATGACCACCAATTATTCTGAATGAGACATATGAATAGACTAACGAATGTAGTCTAGAGCAACGGAACCCTCTACGACAGTATAAAACACGCTACCAACTTGCGTTTTGACAAGAACTTTGAAGAACTACTTACCATTCCGCCCGTAGTTATAATGTCGAAGTGTGATAAGACCAAATCTCATCATTCGCTACCAATTTTGGCAGCGTTTAGAGTTGGGTAATTTGTGTCCTTTGAGCATCCCAGTGGGAATTGTTATTTGTTGGTGAAAGAAAATCAAATCCTGCCTGCGGTAGTGTCTGAATTTTGTATTAGCATGCTCTGCTGAGAGAGACATTACGCCTTGCCAATAATCGTAAGGGTAGACAATCATTTCTGACTCGGGTGCATTCACAGCTGTCGTGTGAATAAGCTGGTTGTATAAATCATTAGGAAAATTACAATTGTTATGGCAGCCTGTTTGATGGAATTTTACTGCCACGTATTCAGTCACGTATGCCAACTGCTGTCATCTTCCAGCAACGCGGAACTTCACAGATGCTCCACCGATCACACCTGTTCAACGGATTTGTCCGTATTCTCAACATAGACGTGATCGGTTGACCAACGTCTGAGTATTATATTCACAAGCAACCTTTTTGCATGGTTAGCTGAAGGCTTCCTCTGGCTAAGACTAGTGCAGCCCTGGCTTAACCGCTCTCGATCCCATTAGCAATAGCATGCCGAGGAAATGTACAGTTGTCATCTTGAAAGCGCATACATTATTAGCTGGTTTATGGTAGATATAAACAGTTGGCTACACAGGGTAGATGTTCAGGATACGAGATGCGCACAGATAACTCGCAAATAGCAGATTGGTATTGTAATCTTGTTGCTGGCTGCATTCAGTTAGTTACCGTTTTATCTGTTTGTTTCTCACCACTTAGCATCATAGGTAGAATTGAATATTTGCTTAGTCCACGCTAAACTTCGGTTTATTTGATCACGAACTCCCTTTAGTTTCACAAGTTAACCTTTATTGATTTATAAGTGTGAAGATTGCGAAAAAGAGACCTAAATTTCCGTCATTTATCTTGTGTTCCTTTGACCATGTAAATAACCATATCGAGTGGTAAGTTGCATAGTATGATCTCCCTTTTAAAGTTGAAGGTTACTTCAAAAAGTTTCGCGTGGTACTGGTTCTTGAGCTCTAAGCTGTGAAATCAAAACCAGTAAATCTCGAGTATTACAGTAATCTGGTTGTTTGGAAACGAGGTGCTCCTTAATGTCCTTTGTGACTCATTAAGAAATGACCTCCGGGATTTGAGAAATGGATACAAAAACTGAATACCAAAACGGGGCCTCTAAATCCAAATCTTTTGAACAGATTACTAGACGAAGAGGGTTACTCGCGTAATGGAGATACCCCAAAGATATATAACCTTTATCGCATAAATATAAACACGTCTGTCACAACGCAGTTGCTTTCGCAGAAGAACCTGGGGCCATTGTCATTTATATCTTGGAGTCATATTACATTACAGTCTGTTCTCAAGGATGTTTTTTGCAAAGCTTTCATTCTTAATGATTTTTACAAACTTGTAGTCTCCAACCATTCTTTTCGTTCGTTTTCTTACGATTCCTTACTCTGTAGTATTTTCCACGTGCGAAGGCAAACGGAAAAGATCGGTCCATAATACTGCAGTGCATAAATAAGTAGTCTAGTCTCGATACCTGAAGTCGATGTGCCGACAATCAGGCGAGCAATAAGACAGAAGCATAAGATGGAGAAACAGAAATCAAGCAAACGGAACATTGTATTGAAGACATGGTCGCACTATACTACTCACATCTCTGCTATCCAGTAGTGAGGCAAAAGCATGGATTTTAACATAAAAAATGGCCGCGGGAAATATACAAGGAACACTGGAGCGCAGCATCGCATGAAATGGTCCTTGCCACATGAGGGAACTGGGCACAGGCGTCCGTGGCAAACGTGATGTTCTGAAATCACCGTTGTATACAGATGAGTGTTTGTGTTTGTAGTCCTGTTGAAAAGTGTAACCCATGGATAGTTTCTTCGAATAAAACCCTTGTGCCATCTGCGTTCCTGACAAGCAACACTAAATCATAGGTTTCAGTGTGATTTTAAGTATGTTCACTCATTCAGACAGATGAGTGAGTACATGCAACCGTACACTAAAACGGATACAAATGATCAGTAACACTCGGACGTATTCAATGATATAAAAATAGAGTCGGTCCACCTGTAGTTTAATAAGTTTTCAAAAAAAACCCACTACTTCAGAACCTACTGGCAGTAATGCTCATGGGATCCATGTGTTTGTCCATATTCCCAGTAGTTATCAGCGCAGTGAAAGATTAGTCAAAACGCCTCAAAAATTTTGTTAACGTAACTTTGTTCCTAATCTATTAGAACTCATCTCTTGTTCAGTTGGGTGTGCATGTCTCGGTTATTTAGCAGACAGCTGTGAACTTAACTCAGAGCTAAGTCTGTTGGGTCCGCTATCAAACGTTGATCAGCCAACAACTTAGACTGAACTGTGGTCATTAATGGAACGTTTTCAGTGTTACTCCAGATGCACGTCCAATTTTTAAAGGATGCTGAACTACAGTTCACCATTTGTTTTAAGTGATTTTTTAAGAGAAC
Source organism: Paragonimus westermani (assembly GCA_008508345.1). NCBI lineage: Eukaryota > Metazoa > Platyhelminthes > Trematoda > Plagiorchiida > Troglotrematidae > Paragonimus > Paragonimus westermani. Next base: position 8,520 of record QNGE01002029.1, on the reverse strand, counting down.
AGTGTGATAAGTAAACTCAGCGTGAATTTCTGTCTTCTGTAATCGGGAATAGTGCCCTGATGCTTTCCTTTCGGTACTTAACTCGTTTGAAACCCTATTTTTTCACCAATTGGTCCTGGAAGTGTTTAGAGCAAAACGGAAATTCTTCCTTTCTTACTTCCTGTCTGATGAACTGTGTAGTGTCCAGCTATTTGTTAACCCAGGGTGGAAAGTTAACCATAGATTACACAGATTTTTCCCCAGACCAATATGTGCCAGTATTACTGATCGCTGAGGGTTAAAATTTGTCACCATGTTAGCCAAGTCTTCCATAGCCAGGTGGCATGCATTCTCCATTTATAATCGCACGATGAGACAGTGAACTACCAAAGACTTCACAATTCCGGCACGCATAGTTTTATTCGAATTCCGAAGAATTAAACTGTTTGTCCGCCAAGTCTTTGACTACTGCTTGTACGAGTTTGGTTACCGGGATTGCAAATTTCAATGGGCTCACCTTGTTGACACTTAAAAACAGCAGTAAAGGAATACAGCACAACATTTCTCAAACTGTTTTACAGAAAACGAGCTTGTTGTTACTTAAAAACACCTCATGACAAAATTGTGCTACTTTCAAGTTAACCATCACCCACATTTGATCGCAGCCTCCGCATTCAGATAGACTTTCCAGCCAGCCTCTTCCAAAAAGAAGCACTAGACTCGAGTTTCGCTCTCAGTAGAGCTCGTCAGTAGTGCATATCCTTGCCACGGCCAGGATTTGAATTCCGGCCACGCTTTCAAGAGGCAACCGTGTTGACCACTGCGCCATCCACCTAACACATCGCACGACCGAATCATCAAATCTGAACGCTCAACCACTCTCGCTTGTGAACAATGATCAGGCTTTCCAATCGTCTCGAGAGGAAACACAGTAATTGTCCTGTTGACTCCAATCGATAACCTCTCCATTAGGACTTCCAAGACAGGTCGATATCACTGATCTGATTGAGCCTGTTAAACGATATTTTAGATTACTGATGAGTGTGCGTTGTGATGTCTACCACGCTTTGGGAGTAAACGAGTGAAATTTACTCTGTAGCGTTCAGGTACTGACAAATTCACATCCGTGGTCCAGACCTTTATTTGTTGACCATCTATCTGCTATCTATCAGGTTTACTTCTCTAACTGAGGCGAGCTGTTCCACCAACTTGAAGTGTGAAAATTTGTTTAGAATCTTTGACATGCACACTACAAATCCACAGAACGAATTCATTCTTAAATTTTATGGTCTGTTCATATCTGAGCACGAGAGGTTGCTGCTGGAAGCTGACCCGTATTACTGATCCCTGAGGTTCGCCTTGCTAACTTCCTCTGCATTATTTAAGATATACGAACTGAGGAAATCATTCAGCTCGCAGTACGTTCCGCTGACTTTGGTTGCAGATAGTGACGATCGTTTTTAGTCAGCGACCGATATTCGGGTTAATAGCATGCCAGAAGTTTTACTCAACGACTTTACCAACTCACAAAACATTCGTGCTTAAAGGGGGTGCTGCTGTCCTTATATCAAATTTCAAAGTTTTGCACGAGGTGGGGTGGACAATTCACCAACTAAGTTGTCGTCTCGTAGCCGTATGATGGTTACTTCCGGCAAAATTAATTGTGAGACAATCGAAGTACCGAATTAATAAATTCGTGCTTCTTTACAACGGTGAATTTATTCGACTAAGCCGTCATCCACATGGGTCGGGACAAACGTCCACATCGTAGACAAACCTGTGGCCTGTAAACTAGGGGTTATAATTCTTATTACTTACTATCTGTAAGTAGATGGTTTCAATGGGCAAAGTAGATGAGCCATTTCGTGTCAGGTAGCGACAACTGAGCTTGGGCAAATGTGTAGCTTATGATCAGTTTGACGCGTCCTATGACTGCTAAAATGTTAAAAATCCGGACAATAGGTGTCAGTGATCTCCGAAATGAAGATTAATAACTGGAAGCACGATATAATCCCAAATCGTTAGTATGCGACTGCGCGGCATGGGATATTTTCGTCATGACTGTTGCGACATTTTACACCATTCGGAAGAGACCCAGTTGAGAAAAGTCTGGACTTCAGCTTGATTTGAGGCACCGGCACCGAGTCATCAATGGAAACAGCTTGCTCCTTTCCGTGAATAAGGTTTAAGTATATTTTGTAGATGATGTAATTGTGTTATATGAATCACATATGCTATATATAAAACACATACAGTATCCGCAAAAGACATAAATAACAGATCACAAGTTAGGAAAAACATTTTGGAGCCTACAGACTTCTGCACTTGAACGTTAGGATACGAAAACGCTCGGCAATATTATGATAAAAACCATTAAGTCTTATATAGTGTCTGAAAAACTTCTGGCCGCGTGGCACTTTGACCTGTTAGGCACCGACATGATTCACAGGAGATTCCACTGTAGAATATGCAGATCTAATTTACCGAGTTAACATCAGCTGGATAAAAGGCATGTCAACACTGGAATAAGTGGTTACAACAGAGCTGGCGGGACCTTTGCAAAAATTGACTTGAGCAAACTTCCGCGCTAATACGTAGATATGATCAGCTCCATTGCAGTTGACAACATAACTTTGGCAAAAGTTCAAAATCACAGGACCGTCGAGTGTACCGTTCTTGCATGGGACTGCCTACAGCACCGACTACAGTGCAATCGAAATCTTGGCAGCCTAAATTCGGATGCTTTCGCTCGGAAGTGGTGTTAAGCCGTGGAAATAGGGATCAGATTTTTCTCCCACAGCATATAGATCACTGCATGAACCTAGTTTGATCATGATACGAATGCCCTTATGAGACATGCAGTAACGGTCTTTAAAGCCGGCATGTACGTGATTCACTGCTGCGGGTGGATGTGGACTGATAGTCGTTGTTTTGTCGTGTAGTTAAATATCCACGCATATGTCCAACCGCACCACTCTCAACTCCCGTGAGGACGCTCAACACTACTAGATCCAACGACAATTCTTGATCCTTCTCTTGTGTATGAGCAAAGCCACAGACGTTACCGGTGTCTCATTTGACACAAGGTTCCCAAAATAATAATTGACAAAGCCAAGGAGACGGATTTTTAGTTTCCGCGATGTTTTGTGCAATGCTTGTAAACTTACAACTGTAGTTCCATTGTTTAAGTTCTGTCGGCTCGTAGCTACCTTCTCTGAAATTACAAGCAGAAATTACTGGTTTCTACTAGGTCACCGCTAGGAATCTGCACCTCTCTGTGCCCTATGACAAGTCTTGTGTGACAAGATAAGTTGCTAGCAGCTTTCATTTCAGTGCACTGCACCGCATCTCTACAAGGTGATAATTGTGTGGAAGAATGGACAAACGTGGAATTTAGCCATTCACGTTCCTTTATACTACAACACATGCTGCCGGTTGGCATGCATCAATCTTCAACATAGGTGCTGAACATGTATCTTTCATGTGCTGCAATGCGGCTTCCTGGGATCACAAGACTTTTTCTGCGGACAAGGCAACGTTTGTGTGCGGTGAATTCGTCTAGTAACGAAGCAAAAAGGGGTTTCAGTACCTTTGATCGTGGCAAACTAAAACAGCATTATTGACCAATGAAACTCAGAAACGCCCAAAGTTTTCAGGGCATGCGATGGTGGATAAGCTCAATGCGAAGGGTTTTCTCTGGCAGAAGCTCAGTGCCGTTGTGTTTGATTCGGTGTCCTAGAGAACCTCCAAATTTTACGCCGAAAATGTATTTCATGGGTTTGAAACTTCGAAAACTTGAATAAATACCGCTGCATTTACTCTATGGAGAAGAGGACGTCCAAAGCACAAAATACACACAGTCAGTATGTAGTCCGGAGAAATCTGAAGATATGGACTTCATTTTGTGAGGCAAATAGCTTCCTGAACAACTCATACAAGTCACAGATAGTGATGATTGCTGTCACTCTAACGTCTGGGCTCACCCGGGTTGGACGGAGTGCCGAAAGTGATTTTGTTCTCATCAGTGTAATACCGCCATGCAGCCGGATGAGAGGATCACGAACACGAAGAAGTGGGTATTTGTCACGTACGCGCTGTTGCTTAGAGCCCCATAATCATCACAAGAACAATAGCCATCTGCAAAAGTGTTACGCATAATTGGCAACAGCAAGACCTTTGAACATATGGAAACGTTGATAACGGCTTCAATTCCATTTCGGCTTTACTCAGAGGTAAGATCTGCCGGGACTAGCGGGTTGGTACTTCTACAAGATTTTTGCGTCAACCAGAGCAGAGCAAACGCCATTCATTGTAACATACTAACGAATGAAGACAAGCCATCGCGATTCGCATGAGGTCACTCCCTCGTGGCAATTCGACAACTCTGACGGCAGCTTCACTGCATGCAGACGGATCATGATGTACGACCTCTTTATGATCAACGGAAGCCAGTGTTGTGTACCAAATACATGAAACTTGTGCATCCTCAAGATGTTGCGAAAAAAACAATAACCATTTGTTATGCTTCGCACCACCCTTTGAATTACCGCATTGCTCACTATCAGCTTTCCCTCATTATCTCAAACACTGTTAGTAAATCTTATGTCAACAACTCGAAGACTGAGGCGAATTTTCTTGCTATAGTTGTCTACTCGTGTACCTAAATTTACATTCAATATTGAGTAACGCACCGTTTCGTTAAATATCGTCATTTGCTTCCTAATTCTACCGGTACTTATCAGTATTTTGTATTGTGTTTGAATCTTATTGACCGTGAGATGCGCCATACCCAGCAGCGCCAGAATTCAACAGGTATGCACAAGCATTGCAGGTAGTTGTGGGTGAAAAATATTCATGGAAAACGAAATGCAGTGCCATAAGTATCAAAAGTTGTACAGCTTCAGGTATGCTAATCTCTGCGAACGCTAGTGTATGCCCATGGTGTTTATCAGGACCCACTTTCATCATGCTAACTGCAATTTCAACCACAGCCAAAGTATTGCGGTGCCTTAAGCTGGCCACGTGCACACCGTGAAGAGTGAAAGAGAGCAGAAAACTCACAGCAGTATGTACGTAATCATTTTTTACTTTCACATCTCCCATTATTTTTTTCCATCGGAAGTGCGATGGGTTAATGTCAACCGACTCCGTCGGAAATAAAAGGGAAGTTGAAGTCTTCGAACAAATACGTAGGCCTTGCTTTCCCAAGAGTAATAGTAGTCCCACAGAAGAACAGATAGAGGAGGTTGCATCGATGACTGAAGGAGAAGCTTCTACGGAAAGAATAGCTGTTATATGGGGAGGATGTCCCAAGTCTTCTTTAAATGAACCAACTGATTCAGCCTTGTTATCTTTCTTCCTCTCTAATGTCAAAAGCTTCGTAATCTCGAGCAGGCTGTACCCCAAGTCCATCAAAATATTGCTTGCTCATGTGATGAAGTTACTTGCTTAACTCAACCTTGAGACAGCGCTTGAAGTTATACCGACTTTGACGTTCCTTCGTGTTAACGTACAAGGCATTCCTTTCAGTCGCTTTGGGTAGAAGAGGGAAAGGCGTGGTTTGTAAACAAAACTAGAAAACAACGTAGCCGACCAAATGCTACAGTTGAAAACCACTACAGCAGCACCTACCGTACAATGTCTGCCTAGGAACCTTTATCTGTAGTAGAAGGCGGAGACACTATGTCTATTTCAGTCAGTCCAAAGGCCTACCCTCGAACAAAAGGGTCGTCCGGAAACCGTCTTCCTTGTTGACCTCCCTAAAGCCTCCTAAACGACCCCTCATTTTCTTTTCCAATAAAGCGGAAACGGAGAATCCGGTTGAGGTCACGCCCGGACAGTCAACCGCTTCTTTGATCTTCATTTTTGAGCATTCCTACTGGTGGTTTCACTGAGCGCATCACCAAGCGCACTCACCAAACTCATCGTTACCTTTGAAGTTTCACGCCGTGATATTGTCACTAAGCCTAAGCCTCATTACCGTTGTCTTATCACACTGTTGACACTAAGCTGTACAAATGCGCTCCAAAGATATGCACCTGAGCTGCTCATTTCGGGATTTTATTGCTAATGCGTTGAAACTAGCTGCGGGGTTGAGTTAAGTTAATTATTTCATTTTCGTATTCCAAACTATTAAACGCTCCAATCCATGAAACTGTCATATTTTCCGGAGGTGGAAACTTCCGAACACCCTTTCAAAATGATAACCCTAAAAGGGACACAGATGCCATAATTTGCAGCGCCAAAATTTTGATAATGCGCTTCGTAAGATCGCTGACACGCGCCCAAGCAATGATTGTTCGCTCGCAAACATACAAGAACTTCTTCAGAGAAATTTGGCAGAACAAACTATGTGCAACTCCAAAGTCGTCCACAATTCTCTTCTGAGTGTTGGCTCTCATCTCAAAGTTTTCCCCGTGGCCTTCCCTCTCTCTCTTTATCTTCACGAAGACAAACCCAGGAGTCGACTGTAAAACAGGTGTACCAACTGTCTGAGACTGTCTGGAAACTACCGCTATTCCGCGAAAATTTACTTTCATATCTTTGTTTTTATAAGTACTTGTCACACTGCTAATAGAGTGAATTAAGTTTTTTCCGGGTATTTGTTTTACGAAGCCAACTCAACCCAAGGGATCTTAAGTCTCGATAGTCCTCCAGAAACAGGACCTTCCAGCATCACCGGTGATCGAGAAAGTTCGGCCTAATGATAGATTTGACGCTGCGCGCGGCTGACATGGGATGCGTCGCCAAAACAAACTACCCGTGACAATTATTTGTCATCAACCTCCACGGAGCAGGTCCGATGAACATGTTCTGTGTTATGTCTAATGTTAACACGTTCTGGTAACTGGTACTAAACATATTTCCCTTTAATGTCGTTTTATTACATTGTTCACAACAAGTTGAATGATAAGGCTCGAGAGACAAATAGTTGAATTGCTCAGTTCGAGGTTTTATTACCAATGATTCGGAGCTAGCTCTGGAATCGAGTTAATTTAACTACCTCACTTCCATATTTCTGAAACCGTCGCAATTGGCGTCACAAACTTCCGTAACTTCTTACGATGAACTGCTTCCCATTTGGAATTCCGAATATTCATAATCCGTCGAGTGAAACTGAAGACTATTTAGAACGCTTTGAAATGTGGTGTCTAATGGTCAAACAGTTGAAGTCAGAAAAGGAAGCCGCTCACTTCCTCGCCATAATTGGTGAAATTGCCTACAGCTTGGCAAAAAAGCCTGTCATTTCATGGTTCAGCAATTTCTCTTTCTTACGAATCCATGAAGAATCTGCTGTTTTCACATGTCTTAACCGTAAATGTTTGAGCAGCTGAACGAGCCAAATTCCGTACGCTCGTGATAAAAGAAAATCAGGACATCAGACAGTTCGTTCTCGAAATCCAGCCTCAAGCAGCTCGATGTAATTTCGAAGATCACTTACAAACTCAACTTCATGACCGTTTGATCGCTGGAATAAATATGCGTGATCTGCACTAGATGCTTTTGCTGCTTCCGAGTTCCACTTTTCAGTGCAGTGGAACAAAGAGTTTGGGAGACAGTACCTCAAGGCAAATACAAGAACTCACAGTAGGTGTCCACAATTAATTCCACTACACTAAGTCTGATGTGTATTTCAAGAAGATTCTCCCATTTAGCAATAACGGATTTGGTTCCTCCAGCGAGCTAAATGAACGTTGCCACAGTTAGCCCACGGTAACCAGGACCGCGTGCGTGCGGAAGGCGAAACGCGCGAGGACGAAGAAGTGTGTATTGATTCAAACAATAGACAAGTAGTTAATATGTACAATGAACATGACCGGTATAAAGAATGGTACGTAACAAGAGATCGAAAGGTTAACAGACTCTAAATAACTCCTCCCCCTAGAGCGTGAGAGAAAAGAAAACGCTCGATAGTTAGAGAATCACACAGTGGATCAACGATAATAATCGCTATAGATTGTCGGCCATGTAACGGTTCGGCCAGAACGAGTGTGTGGTTTGCATGTCTTGGGTTGCGAGGCCGGAAAACCGGTATGGTAACTAGTATCAAACATGGGTTGGGCAGATTGAGAAAGGTTTTGTGAGTCAGTAGACGGATCTAGGATACGCTGGCTGAAATCATCGGCATTTTTGATGTCTGGTGAACGAGACAGGGACGTTGAGTCCCGGTCGACGTACGCAACTTTTAGTCTGTCAATGCTCATCAAGTGACGTGTTCCGTTTTTGTCAATGACAAAATACTTGTCTTTACGATCAAGCACTCTGAAAGGACCACCACACGGCGGCTGTAGGGGTGTTTTAGGTGAACCAACGCGAATGAAAACAAAAGGACAAGTGCGCAGATCACGATGAATTTGTTCTTGGAGCAGCGTTCTCCGTGGGAGTGAAGGCTGAATATGCCGCATATGATTCTTAACACTCGTGACGTAACTCGTGTCTGGGCTCAGATGTACCAGGGGATTAGAGAGAAACTCTCCAGGGATACGCAATATACAACCATACACGAGTTCTGCTGGGGTGCACCCAACGTCTTCCTTGACA